>JAQBSW010011101.1:0-21450 GCA_029291075.1 Eudiplozoon nipponicum | reverse complement strand
ATATATATATATATATATATATATTAGTTCTCCGCAACAAACCGTATTTAACTGTTATATATTGAATTGAATGATTTCATGCTTACCGCGAAATGTGATAACTGATTTCGATCAAGGTGTTCGGAAAAATTCCTAATTCTCTATTTCGGTGAACTTTAACATACTTTTATATTATCATGCCGGTACCATTTACCGACACCGAAACCATAGTGTTTATACTATGTACCTTTTCGGTACTATAATGTTGGTATCGGTTAATAACACAATAGCCATAATGCTAGTATCCTTTACAGACTCGGTGTATGTATAATATAGATTGAGTTAACGTTGAAGTCGCATTGTCGAGACTTTATATAATATAAGCCACACCTAATACATACTTGCATATATATATATATATATATATATGTATACAGTATTTTTTAGGTGGATATTAGTAATTAATGACTCAAAATCAAACAAACATTTTAATAATTTTTAACTTTCCATTTGTCGACTTTTGCAAGAAATTCAACGGAATCTTTAGAAACCGACAAAAATAATTGTGATTTATAATCGGCATCAATAGGTTAACCAACTATTTTGACAACTCATATATTAATGTATTTGTCATTGAAAAATTTGGTCCCAACGGAATACCATGCTCGTGCAATTTTCCACTCTAATTATGGCTATGTCTGGTACTAAGCTTCCTTACTTGGAATTTATTGCAATAAATTGACATTGTCCAAAAAATTGTGATAAAAAACAATTCGATCGTGCGTTCGATTTACCGTTGAGCTATGTAAGCCTTAGCAGACTGTGCTCAGTTACGGTTTATTCTCCTTTGCATATACTGGACTAAATCTATTTCTGTTTTATATATATATATATATATATATATATATATATATATATATATATATATATAGACAGTTTACAGATATTTAATAAAATTAAATCGTGATCTGCATTTCTCCAATAAATTATTTTATATAAAGCAGATAAAGCGCTACAGTAAAACTTTAAACGAATTTTTAAAAAATTCATAATGATTAGTAAATTCTTTAGTTAATTTATAAATAACAATCCTACAAGCCTAGTTGTGAAACATGAGAAAATGTTTGTGCTTTGTTTTTAAATTTGTTAATGTATGGACTCTCTGCCAATTTTCAATGGTACTGATGATAATGGTTCGGACTGTTTGCAAAAGTTTGTTGTTGTTATTAAAGTTACTTCGCAATTTTATTTTCTAATGATATTGATTGTACTGATATACTTTTCGTTCTACTTTATACGCTAAATGTTCATTTATAGTGTACTTTTATTTAATTGTCCCTGTTATTACTGCGGCAATTTATGATTTGTATACCCATTTTGTTTTTAATTTTCCGATGTTGTAGTTTTCATGGATTTCTTATTTTCTTTTGAAATGCGAGCTTTAATAAAATTCATTGTACTCTTCCTGTGTGCAAAAACAAAAAGAAATTTTATCAGATATAAGAAAATTTTCTTTCGCATGGTCTTCTCAAATATTTACTAATGAACATATCTTTATATATAAATTGGAAAGCAAAACAAGATAGAAATATGTGAACATAGAGAGAGTGTGAAAAATAGAAACCAATAAAATTGCGTGCGTCACATCCAGTTCAAGCTCAATGCTTGTACGTGCTTCTTCTGCTTTATATGTAATTTATATATAAAGATATGTTCATTAGTAGATATTTGAGAAGACCATGCGAAAGAAAATTTTCTTATATCTGATAAAATTTCTTTTTGTTTTTGCACACAGGAAGGGTACAATGAATTTCTTATTTTCTTTAGCTTATGACGCTCTTACTTCAATATTTATTTGTTGATTTAGAAAATAATTTCCAATGCTGCTTCGAGTTTTACTGTTTACGTTATTGCAGATTTTGTTTCTCTTCAAGTCCCTTGTTCGTGAAATTAGCTTTCTTAGTTTATTCTCAATTGTTGCTGTTAACGTGTTTAGATTTTCTGCCATGTCACCCGTCCGTTTTGTTGGCTAATCTTCTTTAAGTATGCTTATTGATATTGCTTTTTTCAGGATTTTGTCGCTTTTCATGATGATCTGTTCCGGACGCATAGAAAAATCAACAAAATTTTGATTTCAATATTGCAGTAATCCTCACATGCCCTCAGTTTACCAAATTCCATCAAGCTTGCAATCGGTTATAAACCGAGAGAGAGGTTAATAAAACTGTTTAAAGAATATATAGTATTATTCTATCAATTGACCAGACCGAATACGGAGTCTTCACTAACGAAATCGTCTCCCAACCAAATACACATTAATACTCATATCCTAAAAAAATTAGTTTCTCCATTAAAATATCTGTGTCGCAATCATGTATATACCCATAAAATAAATTAGTATTATTTATATTTATTTAAATTTTATTTATTTACTTATTTATAATTATGTATATACTCACTTCTTATAAAAACATTCATTTATATATAATTCCACACGCTATATTATGTATATATAGATAAGCATATAGGCAACCATGTGGGTTCTTCCCACATCTTTTATAAATATCTATATATCCATCATATATATATATATATCCATCATATATATATACATATATACACAAAATATAAAATATGAATATCATACAAGCAACACCGTGAGTCCCTCATCAGATAAAGCATATCAGTCAAAACGCTTTTGATAATATTTATATATCTGTTCTAATGTCTATCTATATACATATATATCTAGCCCTATATATATGTGTGTGTAGATATATGTATCTATAAGCAATGAAATGGATTGTTTGAACATCCATTACCTACAATTCACCCTGAGTGTATAGTATATATACTATTTTTACTCACAATTTACATTCGTATATAAATATCAAAAAATAAATATATATAAAAACACGTCTACACCTATTATATATATATATATATATATATATATAAAATGCATATCTCAATCCACATAAGCAACCATGTGAGCGATTCTCACTTAACATATAAAATCTAAATATTCTTCTACATATATATTGTGAATATCTAAATAAGCATTTAAGCAACCATGTGAGTTCACCCCACATCTTAAATGAATATTTAGAATCCTTCATATATATGTCTCTGTGTAATATTTATATAAATATAGATACACTTTTCTGTTAAGTATATTTAGATATATATATATATATATAATAAATTAGCAATATTTTATATTTAAATTTTATTTTTACTTATTTATAATTAAATACACCCACATCTTATATGAACATACAGCTATATATACGTCCACACGCTATATCTTTGCATATATAGATAAGCATATGAGTAACCATGTGGGTTCTTCCCACATCTTTTATAAATATCTATATACCCATCATATATATATATATATACGTGAATAGACCATATATAATATGAATATCATACAAGCAACACTGTGAGTCCCTCAACGGATAAATTATGTTAGACAAATAGCTTTTGTTAATATTTATATATCAATTTTTATGTCTAAGTATATATATAGCCATATATTTATGCATATATATATATAAGCAATGAAATTGGTTTGTTGAACCTACAATTCGCCCTGAGTGTATAGTGCATTTACTTTATATATATATATATATATATATATATATATATATATATATATATATATAACCATATATATATATGTATCTAGTCTATAACTCATATATATATATAGATATATATATATATATATATATATGTATATATAAATACATAGTCTATATCAATCCACATAAGCAATCATGTGAGACCTTCTCATATTATATATAAAATCTAAATATTCTTCTACATTAATATTGTGAATATCCAAATAAGCATTTAAGCAACCATAAGAGTTCACCTCACATCTTATATGAATATTTAAAATCATCCATATATATGTACCTGAGTATAGATACACATATCTGTTAAGTATATTTAGATAAACATATAAGCAACAACGTGAGTTTCTCTCACATCTTATATAAATCGAAATGTTCATCATATATATATATATATATATATATATATATATATATATATAACTATAGCCAAATTACCTCTCTCTAACTCCATCTAATTCGTTCTGTTTTTTTCAGATTCATAGTCGCGGTCTCTTATTTGGATTTATTGTTAGCTCTGATTCCTCCAATCTACGTTTCTTTCCATTCGTGAAGGCTTCGCTAAATATTGGCCCTAATGATTTTTCTACACATTTCATATTCATGACGTTCATTCCTGATTTTATTTCAATTGATTCTCTTATTAACCTCGTTAATCTATTTTGGTTACATATTGCAATCCGTTTACAGCCAGCCCAGTTTATCTGATGACCTGTCTCCATTGAGTGCCTAGCTAGATCTGATCTATGACTATGTCTGTATTTGCATGCAGTCTTATGTTCACCTCTACGTACCTTTATTGGACGCATGGTTGCACCTATATACCTGAGATTGCTATCTTTACAATGTATCTCATAAACCCCTGATGTGTTGAGCGGTTCTATTTTTTCTTCCTGATTCGGTAACTTATTGCCTATTGTAACTGATTATCTTAACACTGTTCTTATGTTTTATTTCGTTATTAATATACTAATTTTTCTACTTAATCTGGAATCTGGTAAAACCAGAGTTCTGTGCTTATCTTCATTCTGATTATCTAAATCTCTTACCCGTTTCTCCTGGGTTATTCTATTGAAAACTTGATGGGATTAGGAAAACTAGGGACATGTGAGGATTACTGCAATATTGAAATCAAAATTTTTTTGTTCTTTCTATGCGTCCGAAACAGAAATTAAAATATAGACATCATTGATAGGCGTATATGCCAATACAGTATGTGTGCTTATAGTTATTCAATAAAAATGTCACTTTAGTAAAATACACATGTATATAGGTGGTTGTGTGCGCGGAAGGGGGCATGGATAAGTTTTTGTATGCATTTGAGTATTAGAGACTAGGTATGAAGACCGGATATTAGGAAGACAATTAAAAATACTTTTAGAATTAAAATAGATATAAATATATCTGTCTTGAATGAGGATACCACGTTTGCCACAATTTGTGTTTTATTCCTGTGCGTATAGTGTCAACCCTGAAGATGAGACTGGAAATTCGGTCTCGGAAATTAGGAAAAAGAACAAGTGAAAATATTGTTTCAACGTCATTTTTAGACAATCAGCTGATGGAAGGCTTAAAAAAGAAGGGACAATGAGAACCCATCAATCGAGGCCAAAAATCAGATCACCTTAAAATGATCAAAATTCAAGCTTTTACCGACCTAAGAGTGCTATAATTTGTTTTTGTTCTGACTGTTCTCCTTTCAAGTATAATTTGACTATATATTGATGTTATTTATTCTTTAAACTAACACACTAGTGTCCGTATTATTTATTATTTTGTCTTCAATTTTTGTCTCTATTGGTTTAGATCTGTTGTTGAATTTGCTTTGTTCTATTTTACAAATTTATTTTGTAAGTCTCGGTTTGTTGTTTATCGGATTTTCTTGGCCATCAGGGTATCAATCATTATTTTTCAGCTGCTCTTGTTTTGGACATTTCCCTACTTTATCGCTTCTACATTTTATGTTTTTCTGATAAAATAGATTCTTCTGCTCATCATTTTATTCAATTATTTTATACCACATTTTCGAATTTAAAAATGTTCTTTGTGTTATTATTCTTAATTTTATGTCTTTTACGCTGTTGTTTTAGATGCTATTTAATTTTGGAATCTGTTTTCTGTCGTTTATTTTTATTGTTAATTCTAAATTATTCTTGCTATGCTACTTTGTTTATGTTAACGATAAAGTTTACACCTAGGTCATGCTCGTTTTTGCTGTTCGCGTGTTCTTTACTCACCGTGTTGCCATAGCTCTTTTCATTGTTGTTTAATAAACATATTTTGTGATAGATATTCGTAATCGTTATGTCACAGATGTTGCTCATGATTTTTACAATCCAGCTATTGTAGTTGTAGTTATTTCTTTTGTTGACATTGGTGAAGATTTTGCTATTGATTATTGATTTTGTTAAAATTTTATTTGATTCTTCATATATCTTCTTTTGGTTTGGGTCAGGTGTTTATATCAATTTCGCAATCTTGATTATTTTGAATTATTCCAAAATGTTAAAATACAGCAGACATAACTAAACACAGCTTCGCATGAGGCTTGGAACGCTCCATGGTATTACCCGCGAACGAACATTTATTTTAGATGCAAGTATGTATTAGGTTTTGCGAACCTAGTAACAAATTAGTTCAGTTGTGACCAGAAGGATAAACCAAAGGCAGCATGAACGGAAAGTATAATCTCATGCACATTCGTTTCGTGTTTACTGGTGACTCATCAGTAGGAGTCGGTATTACGCCCTTTAACCACTATATATTTGGTAGAGGAATGTGGAATAATAGGACTGTACAATCAAAATTATGTCAGTTGCAAACTACGTTGACATAATCTACTTTGCAAGATTATTTTGAAATTGTTGAACAATAGACAAAATGAACGTCAAAAACGGCTACATGAATTAATTTCATTTTTTTTATTCGCAAATGTCCCTTTATAGAATATTGGTCGGATTGTGTGTTATTATTTCAAGGACTATGTGCAATTTTCAAACTAAAAAAAGAGCATTTGGAAATATTACCTGATTTGCGCTTCTCAGTTTTTAAATTAATTTTCAATAACCACCTTTTTGCAGACAAAAAGAAGGTCTAGGCACAGATTCAGTTGTAGTTGGGCTCAAAGCATGTGCGCTTGTGGCATGTTTGAACTAAAAAACTTTATACTATTTAATGAAGTAATACTATACAAAATGTAGGTTGATGATATATATTTGCTCGGTGATAGCCGTGTGCATGCTGAAAAACTTCTTGAAAATCCGATAAATGACTCGAAGTATTCCTATAAAAATTAAAAACTATGCGGATAATACAATCGCTTTCCTTGACGTGTTGTCAATTCGTAGAACTTATGACATCTTGTCCAAATCAGTCTTTCATAAGAAAATATGGACAATGCATTATTTCAATTTCAACAGCTTGTCTCCATGGCAACTGAGAAAAAAATAGTAAGTAAATTTAGTATCAAGACACAGCATAATTGTTTGCCGAATTTGTTTGATTGTGTGAATAATACAACTAACATTAATGGTCACCTACCACATTGTATAGATAAGAATAAACGTATAGAAACAATGAAACTTATTGCACGTGTTTGTTTAGCTGAACAGAAATAGGTTTATATTCAACTGTAATATAAAATGTAAAGATGGCATGAAGCGCATTAAATCCAGAATGCGTTCAGTGATGGATTTCATATATTTTGCAGCTAACATAGTTTTGACTGCTACAATTAACAAACTTTCTCGTCTGGTGTGAAAAACAAAATCCCCATTCATTCTGCATCAAACTTTATCTACAATTTAAATTTTATCCGTGGGTAATCATATTTAGACAAATATTTGATTTCAAACTTGTTGGATCGCATAAAATCTTGGTTTGTGCAAAATAAGATTGGTGTAGCTGTATGTCTAAAACTATTCATGTTTTTCTCGTGTAAAATATAATTCTTCAACAAAATACTTTTCAGTTGTACTTAAAAGTATATGTGTGAGCATACTTCCATATTTGGAGGCTATCGCATTAAACTGGTGCCAATCATAATTGTGAAAGCAAAAAAGAAGTTGTTCGTGCACAGGCATTACAATGGGACTTTCCAAATCCAATGCGAATCTGTGTTCATTTATGTTTATCCAAAAAAAAATATTTTCGAATAATGTGTCTATATTTCTATTTTTATTCTTTTATGTGGAACAATATCTTCTGGTTTGAAGAGATTAATTCGGGTATTCTATTTCTCCAGTAAACCAGTTGATAAGATGGAGCGAAAACGCTTCTTTACAATATATTTTATTTTTTCAGAAAAAGACGTATATTTAAACCTATTTCACCGAGGAGATATCACAGAATCACGAGAAAAAATAGTCAAAATATGAAATTAAATATCACATTTAACACAAAGAGAATAATGTCCTTGAAGACTAGCGAGACACTCCCTGCTTTATCGAAAAGTGGTATACTTTGCAATTTCATATGTATATATATGTATAGATGGAGCTTATATGGCATACCTTTAGACCCAAAATTCAAACTAATCACCTCAAATCTGTCATTAGAGTAAAGGCACTATGCAACCTGGAAACGTAGCGTTGAATTGGATAGCAAAAATATTAGCGTAATGTTAAAAAATTCATTCTTATAATACACTATTGTCCGGGAAACGAATAAATTAAAGCAAATACTATACTCAGCACGCACAAGAAATCCATTCTTTAAAGATATCAGCTAATGAAACACTAGCACCAAAAATGGCGACAACAAAATTATATATGAAAAAGAAAAAGCTAGCAAATGATCACGATTAGCAGAAAATGCGCACACTCGGATAATAGCGATGTAAAATAAAAAAAACAATCAAAAGCATCAGCACGAGAAACAAATGCGCAAACTTTATACAGAAAGTAAAACTCTCAGCCTAGATAGGCAATTAGCGCCCACTAAAGAAATACCTGAACAGACACATTGATTAACTCACCCAGGGAAAACAAAAGCCATCCACACTTGTGACATACGTAACACAGGTTCAACAAACTTTAGCACATTTATTTGAGTTACCCACTATATTTAAAGTTTAAGTTAAATACTGTTTGTTGCGGAGAACTAATATATATGCAAGTATGTATTAGGTGTTGCGAACCTAGTAAAAAATTAGTTCAGTTGTGACCAGAAGGATAGACCAAAGACAGCATGAACGGAAAGTATAATCTCATGCACATTCGTTTCGTGCTTACTGGCGACTCATCAGTAGGAGCCGGTATTGCGCCCTTTAACCATTATATATTTGGGTGAGGAATGTGGGATAATAGGACGGTAAAATCCCCTAGACGAATGTGTAAACCTGCAGTAGTGAAGCGAACATCATATAAAGTCTCGCAAATGCGATTTCCTCGCTAACTCACTCTATATAATATACATACCGTGTCTGTAAAGGATACTAACACTATGGCTATTGTGTCAGTAACTGATACAAACATTATAGTGCCAAAAAGTTACATGATACTAACCAATAGTAAAATCATGTCAAATTTAATGAAGATAATAAGCTTAATTGTGAAATTAAACTAATAGAAATGTCAATAAAATTGAGAAAATGGCTTACCAAACGGATGATCAAAATAATATTGTAAGGAAAGGTTATATTAAACATAAAAGTTCATTGATAAATAAAACTTTAAATTTTAATAAGAAATGAACAGAGTTTGCCATTATATTGATAATCAGAGTAATATTAAAATGGAACTGAGCGAGAAAGATGAAAATATCAAATATAAATGCGGGGTATGTATACGGACATATTGCAGTAAAATTAAGATAAATCGTATCGAAGTATTTGTACCGGAAAAACCATAGATGAGAAAATATTTTATTGTTATTACAGAATAAATATAAGTAATTTTATAAGAAATTTAACGGGCAAATAATTTTAGACACAAACAATCATATTAAAATCCATAAATATTATAATTGATTAAATATATTTGTTGTTTGAGAATTCTAGAAGTAAATCAGGTAATTTATCCGAAATATATTGACTCTCAAGTATCCAATGGCGATCTCTCTCTCTCTCTCTATATATATATATATATATATATATATATATATATATATATATATATATATATATATATATATATGCTTATGTAAGTGCATATATTTTTGTTATTTCCCTATTGAATTTATAAATTGGAAGGATTCACGAATTAGTTGCAAACTATTCTGCTAATGACGATTACGACTAAAAAAAGTTTAATAAACCAATATATTTTAAATAATGGTTAAAATATAAGCGAGTCAAAATTCAAAGTATACCTATGAAAATTCGTGAAATCGAGGTTGCGAGCTTGATATAACAGCCAACCCCGTTATATACATGCATTAAACTAAGCATTGTATCATATAGCAAATGCACTTCATTCAGTAGACAGTTTTGGCTCTATTGAGCACTCGTCAAGTACTGTCAAGAATTTTGCCGCAGGCAAGGTTCAAACCGGTGCTCATTTGCTTTAGATGTGTTGAGAACCTAGTTAAATTAGGTGAGAATTTTGTTTTTCCGAAGCTCGCCATTTTGAGTCAAATAGTTATCATCACCATCCGCGCAATTTATTTTGTTGTTCTAAACAACATATGTCTAATAAATTTGAATTTTTTTCAATTTATTCATGTAATAATTAGATTTAATCAATGATAGATGAAAAAGTATATAGCAGGCTCATTTAGGCATCTAATGAGATGCACTGCTTTATGTTAAATATATCTTTCGTCTCTTGTCTTGGAAAAACAATTCCTGTAAGCCATGAACCCGGAGTACAACTGTATTTCATTATACAAAACATTTCTCGTACACCAAATCCAATTTCTTTATAATCATTTTATTGATTAAACTCATTAATTTCTCTTTATTCTTTACGTAAAGTACTTTTTGGATTGATTAAAATCTTTTTCATTATTAAGTGTGCATATCATTTTCGTTTAAATCCGAATTCTATTCCCAACATCAAGCCGTTTTACTTTTTGCTTGGTTGACCTCTAAGTTCATCCCGAAGTGTTCCAAATAATGGTTAATTTTGCAGTTCCCCTTGCATGATGTAACTCATGTGTGGCTACAACTAAAAAAATAAAAAATTGAACCATTATCGCAAGAAGAAAACTAATTACAAAATATGGTAAATTAAAATTTTTTTTCTTATTAACTTATAGGAATTACGCCATCTATACAGACTGTGTAGTAAGCCAATTTTAGGCGAGCATTCCAAGTACTGTTTACAGCACGTATATGTAATGTTAGCTATATATCAAAAATCAACATTTTGAGTAAATTTACGACTCTTTATGATATTGCTTTATTATTAATAGTAGTAGTAGTAGTAGTATTTATAGTATTAGTAGTAGTAGTATTAATATTAGTAGTTTTAGTAGTAGTAGAAGAAGTAATAGTAGTAGAAGTAGTAATAGTAGTAGTAGTTGTAGAAGTAATAGTAGTAGTAGTAGTAGTAGAAGTAGTAGTAGTAGTAGTAGTAGTAGTAGTAGTATTAGTATTAGTAGTAGTATTAGTAGTAGTAGTAGTAGTAGTAGTAGTAGTAGTAGTAGTAGTTGTAGTAGTAGTAGTAGTAGTATTCCATTCACAATACAATTTTTTTAATATTAGTTTTAAGTATTATGCTTTATTCAGGCTCTCCCAACATTGGGTATACGGAACCAATTCTTGCCATTGGCATTCATTTCAATATAGTTACCAAAATGTAAATTGTATCTTTCGCTTAATAAACGCAACTGTCTGGCAAATTCGAAATTTTTAAATGACCCCGATTACAATTTAATCTACTTGAAGAAAATTTATGGTAAAACTGAGACACGTATGCAACTTGTGGTATTCATGGCAGACACGATGATCTGTATTGTTTTGAATTGATGGTCGTGAATTTGGTTCGTACCTTCACCATTTTTGGATAGCACAGAGAACTGGCACATTGTTGCTGCAAACATGGTATATTAAATGAACTGGATTTACCATATTGTGCAAAATTAACAAACAATAAATATTTTGCAAATTACGGATGTAAATGCGATGGATCCCCTTTCTGCTGTTACAACATACTCTAACTGAAAACATAATACGCTCTATGAAGGCAGCAAAAACTTTAATTAAAAATTCTTCCACACGATTACGATTAGTAGTCGATGACAATAACGAAAATAATGATTTTACGACATTGCTTAAGGCAATGCTTACTTTAATCAAATTTGCGATCTTGATATAAATACCTGACCTATTATGTACATAAATTTGTCAGTATAATTTAAGTATTGTATAGTGTAGAAAAGGCAATTCATCCAGTAGACCGGTTTCGTCCTTATTCGGAACTCATCTCGTACTTTCCAGAGTTTGCCGCGTACAGGGCTCGAACATGGCACGTCTGTTTCGGAATCTAGTGCTCTAAACAATGTACGGTAAGGTGGCTCAGTGGTTAGAGCTCCAGATTCCGAAGCAGAAATTCCCAGGTGCGAGTGCTGTCCGTGGCAAATTCTGGACAGTATGTAATGAATGCCAAATAAGAACGAAACTGGTCTACTGGATGAATTGCCCTTTCCACACTATATAATACTTAGTTTAGACTGACAAATTTATGTACGCAATGGGTCTGCGGCTTACATCAAGGTCATAACCTTCATTATAGTAATTGTTATCAACGCCCGCACAACCAATGTTCGTTTAATTGTAAAGCAATGCATGTTTAATTTTAGAAGTTTCGTACGTGTAGCAAAATGATACTTTCGACACGCATAGAAAATTTGCAGCTGACATTTCTAGTCAAGAGCAATGTACGCCGGACTACTACAAGTGAGATTGGCATACCTGATATTTTATAACTTTTATATGCATGGCAGTTTGAGCCTCGTTATTCAATTTTCCGTTGTTCTCTGTTTCAGAATTTTTGAACACGTCAGTACGTGCAACTGACGGTTGTTTTATTTTTTTTGGTGCGACTGACTAGATACGGTGGAGTTGGGGTACATGTCAAGCATGCAACATTTATTTAAATAAATGTCAACTAATGTTCTTCGAATGGAAGAAAAGGATCAAAATATGTTTATCCGGACTGGCCGAACTCCATTTCTAGTTATTCGTCACCTTACGAAGAATTTTAGCGGAAATAAATCTTCGTTGTTCTTTATCAAATTGTCCTATCCTAAAAGTATTTCTTGAATGGTTTTTATTGATGGGAATATGCCATTTTAGTCTGACTCGCGTTTAACGTATAAGAAAACAATTATTTTTAACAAAATTAAAGAAATTCAAAACAGTTTTAAATTATTTCGTTGACATTCATTATCATCTGTTAATTACAGTCAAATATAGAATTCTTATTTAAAAATTTTGGGCTGCATTTTTAGTTTTGTAAGTAGATGAGGCACTGATTATTAAAACTAATAACTTAAAATCATAGTGCAGTTAAATTTGAATTATTAATTTAATAAATAAAACATTAGGCGAATTAAGTATATTCCAAAGATATTATTTCTTGTATGACTATAAAAGGCGTTCGAAATACGTAAATTAAGCCAATAGGAACTCAGCTTTTCATCCAATTATAATTTTTGTCGTGAAAACTGTCATTACATTACTTTTTTTGCTGTAATGTGTATACGAAAAATTTTCCAATTTCTTAAGAAAGATGCGTTACTTAATTTAGACTCGTCTACAATAATTACAAACTTAATTTCTGTGGTCGTAACTCAAATGGCTAACCATCGCAAAGAAGCGCAAGAACATCGTTGTTAGAATAATAGACAAATCGTAGGTAAGAGTCGGCGTAAGAAAGAAGAGACAAACGATATGGAATTTGAAATTAACAAAAATTATAGCCCAAATGATGATGGATTGAAGATATTTATCATAAAACCTTTACTATAGTGATGAACACGAAATGAGCATCCTGAACAAAACAATGGGCTACTTTAGAAGTTAATATATTAGATCTATGTTGGTAATAATAGCAACAACAAACCACAGGCCAATTCAAAGTGGCATAGGTCAGATTGTTATGCAATCGGCAGAAAAACTTAACATGTTGTGTGTAAATGGGTTTGTGACGCCAAGTGTTGTGTTGTCCAAGAGCGAAGGAACTCGTTTTATGAAAAAATTAACGCATTACACTTAAGGTCAAGCGAAGCGTATTCTAATATTAAGCTACCACTATTAACAAGTTTAAAATTATTATAAAGCAAGAAATGCTTCGTCTTTGCTTATTGTTAAGATTTTCGTCGTAACAAAAAGTATAATCAATATCGTTTTTAGAAAAAAATGCTGCAATGACTAACATTTTGTGTCCAAATACAATAAAATGGCTCTGCTTAAGATTGAGGTTATTAACAGAGGGTGACCTAGATGGAGTGAGTGATTAAATATGCGAATAACCCAAAGGAGAGAACAACACAACAGCTCACCATTAAGGAACAATGCTGGTTATTATTTTCTTTAATTTGTATTTATTAATGGGGTACGCGTTATGCGAGCAAGCCGCTATTTATATCCAAACAATTATTACGCGTGGCTAAAATTTTAATATGGATTTTGCGTCACCACCTGAGCAAATGATGCAGGAGTAATCTAGTATAATAAACACTTTAATGCAAGGAATTAGGAAAATAAAAACTCGTATAGATGAAATTGTAATCGTTAATGCTGACAGAATTATCATGAGGAAGAGACTCCCTTTCACAGGTATAAGCTTTAGTTTTGAGACTAAAACAGAAACGTAGTTGCTTCCTACTGCGTAAAATACTCTGTTGAGTTTTATACAAGATGGCGTAAAGAAGCGGTACTGAAAAGGGCCACACGAAGCAGATCTCGGGATAAGACCTGATAAAATATATATTTTTCATTAGTTGAACTTTTAACGTTTTAACACAGTGATACAAAAGTAGCAAATTGTTTGCATCAAGATGAGGAACGAAAAATTTTTATTAATAACTTCGAAAGCATGCAAATTTATATGTCTGTACTTTATTAAATCAACAGTTAATGATTTATATATCGAGCATAATTATAGAATGAAGTAAATATCCATAAATAATCGTATTTACATTTGAATGACGGGAATTCAAATTCGCATTTATCGAAAAACGAAAACATGCCTTCACTTTAACATTGAGATTTTTTTGTAATTAATTATTTTAAAAATGGAATATTTACATTATTTATAATATGTGATAATTATTCCTAAGTTTTAATAATTCTATTTCACTCAATTTTTACTTCCCTTTCATACCGACAGACCTGTTTAAATTAGTAGTGACTGAAATAACAGAATGTCGCAAAAAAGGAAATATGCAACGCATGAGCAAACAGCATAGCATAGGAAAGAAACGACTAAGTGAAACATTTTCGAAACGTATAGCTCAACCATAAACGGTGCCCACTACAAGATCAATAGCGAAAGAATGAAGTTTAAGGCGCGGTTTACCTCAAATAGTTTACAAACTGGCGAAATCTAATCGTTTTAATGACCAAAGAATAAACATTATTAACATTTTAATAAACGAAGAAATCGAAGCACATGATTCACAGCATATAAGTACTTTAAATTGATGATAATAGAGTTAATTCAAAATAAAGTGCAATCACAAAAGATAATGTGTGGAAATATGAGCTAATATTTTACAAAAATGTAGGTCATGATAATTCGTACAAAACAGTTACCAACACTTAACGCTAAATATGTGGTCGTCTCTTAATCGACAGAAAACCTCGTCTTGATGAATTTTATTGGAAATGGCGATTAGAGAAAATCAGTTTACGAAAAATATTGACGAATCACACTTTCGACCAAACGAAGCGAACAATAACATGGAAGGAAGCTTGCGAATTTGGTCTACTATTAAATAGACTTCCATAACAAATAATAAATTTTCTTTTCTTTTCTATAAAGCGTCATTGCAATAACTAGCCTTCAGACAGATCACACTCGAATGATAAGAAGAGAGCTATCTAGACGGAGTGAGAATTTAAAGCAGCAAATAACTTCAAGGATTGAATGCCAAAACAGGTGATTATCAAGGAGCATTAATAAATAAAATGAATTATTATAATTTGTTTTAGTAAAATTGCACATTTTATGAGAGTAGTGATTTGTCTGTTTGCTCATAGTTACTAAAAGTAAACACGTATTGTAATACAGGCTATGCCACTTGTCATAAGAAATAGTGCATTGGTCAGCAGAGAACATGGAAGCTTAAACGCAAGGAATCCGCATTACTAAATCTCACCTTGATGACGTTTTTATAGCAATTGTTGATGGAATTAACGGAGATGGAAAACTCATTTTTCAAACAAGACGAAAACTCACAGGCAGTTTCCCTCCATTCCATGACATGCACTTCTAGAAATAATTGCGCCAATGTTCTGATTGCGAATGCGCCCCAAAAAGGATTGTGCGCTTTTGCTTTGGAAATAATACAAAATTAACCACTGTAGCTTTGCTAAATTGCCAAAAAATTATATTTTTTTTTAGTAGCATTGCTTCAATTTGTTTAATTTGTCTGTAAATTTCATTTTACTTATATAACCGTTTTTTACTTAGAAATTACTAAAAAAGCAACTTTGCTTAAGTTTGCTTATTCGTTTTAAATTTCTGTTTTGCTTTCAAACACTGAAGATCTAAAATTTAAAACAATATCAAATTTCGAAACATGGTAATTCAATACTCCCGTCCTGTCCAACATACAAAATTGCTCTGAATTTAGTATTTTTCTTGTCTGCTCAAAGTCAATTTAGTTTTAATAAAATAATCAACTTCATCGCTTTGCAACGATGCCTTTAAAACGGGCAATAATCTCAGAAATACGACAGTTAGCTTAAATTGCGCACATATATATGGTTTTCAATATATTTACTAGCTTTGTGTTCAAATTATCTTAATTTTAATTTTTCAACTAGTATTGCTGCCATCATTCTGGATATGTACAAGTGTAAGACGGCTAAACTCATTTAAATCTAAATAAAAATAACTAATCTTTAATGGCAGAATGTGTTTTAACATTACCTACAGTCTTCACAGTGGCACAATCAGCACAATATAAATTATAAAACAAAAATATTTTAAAATACACAAAAGTGTCATGTAAACTGAATAAAGCATTCATTGTAAAAGTAATGCACTTAAATTGTGCAATAAGAACTGGGTAAACAGCAAGAACAAGTAAATGATAAAATACCCGACAAATATCAACAAACAAAATATAACCCTGACGTCTTCACGAATACCGAGAAAAATAATAATATTTTCTCCATTTTTCACTGTATGGTGGAAATGTTTTTCTAAACACACCTAACAATTCACGGTTATTGCAGAGCACCTAAATCCCATAACAGTAATTTTGTACAAAACCTGATCAAGTAAAGAATAAACCACATATGCACAATTGAAAACCCAAGCCTAAGCTCTCGGCCTGTTACAAACCACATTAAAAAATTTTCACTCATGTAGTTTTCCGTCGAATGTTTGTTTTTCAACAAGCATCCAACAATCCACCAAAAGATAAGTGCACCTACATCCCAAAAGAGGCGCTTTGTATTCATCTTGATCGAGGCAAAGATAAGTTACGCGAGTAAGTTTTTGCGAACGAAAATGGCATAGCTATTAACGTAAGAAAACTTGAATCTACACATACAGTGAGTTAAACAATGATGTAATATATTTGCGGATATTCATTTTACCGTCGAAATATTTTTTAACGCCAACTCAAATAATGATTCTTGCTCCGGTAAACATCTCGTTCATTGGATTGTACTTTCATCTTATTTATAAGTATAAATTTGGTATAGTTTTGCCATTGCCAATTCTGTTTACTGCTGGATAATTATATTATCTTTCAAACAATTCTGAGCCTAGTGGTTTGAGGGTTAATCTTACTTATTTGTTTGTAAACACATATTTCAAAAAAATGATCAGGATTAGTAATCACATTTTATGCATGCGATAAAGTATCTCATGTTCAAAAAGTATGTAACAATTAAACACATTGAGACTAACAAAGGAGTAATTATAGTTTACAATTTTCGAACGTAGTTGCGCCGCGAAAAGAAGATATACTTTTTAAAAACAAATTATTTTGCTTTGAAATAGATTTCTAAAACTAAAACACATTTTTCTTCTTTTTATTTATTGGATGATATCTATCAATAATTTACATTGACAAGATTTAATCTTAATTACAAATAAAAATAAAGTAATACACTGATCTTTATTTAAACATTGCGTCAGATTGTGGCAATGATTTCGGTTTTCATTCACTATACTATGAGCGGCTCGTGACAAAAACAGTCAGCTCTCGTAGACAAAATAGTATTTACAGGGCAAGAAAAACTCTTGTGGAGAGAATAAAATAAGCATTGTATAATGTAGGAAAGGCAATTCAACTAGTAGACCGGTTTCGACCTTATTAGGAATCATTCAATTATTGTCAAGATTTTTTCCGTGAACTGGGCTCGAACCCAGGCAAGTCTTCATTGAATTTTATGACCTTATCCACTGCACCACACGGACGCATGCTACACACAATTTTCAATTATATAAATTAAATTTTTGGTTAACTTTTCCTTGAGGCGGAGCTTGCATATCATCACTCTAGAACTCAATTACCAATGAGTCATTACCAACCTGTTATTATAGAAACGACACCACGCTGCCCGTATAAAATTGAACATTTATACAATTAAACGGGAGTTGATAAAAATTATTTTAGTCAAGGTTGACAGATTGGGGGTGGACAGTTGGAACTTTGTGTCTAAAGACGTGCCTATTAGGTTGCATCTAAAGGAAAGGATAACCTAAAACAAATGTATGAATATAATTTATAACTGTGTGTGGCATGCGACGGGGTGACGCAATGGATAGAGACATACGCAGAAGCAGACGTGCACAGGTTCGAGCCCTGTCCACAGAAAATATATGAATAGTACTTGAAGCTTTCCCAATAAGGACAAACCTGGTGCACTGTACGAATTGCCTCGCAACCTTGATATAAATAATTGTTAACACTGCTCGCGCAATAAATGCTCGTTTAATTATTTCAACTAAAAATAAATAACCACAGAAACGAACCATCATCATTCTATGCAAAATATGTTTTCAACTTTAAAACATGGTTTCCTGAACTTATAGTTTTTAGGCGCCATGAATGTTAGAAAATTCATTGTCAATTAAAAAGAATTCGCAAAAGAAATTATATATATATATATATATATATATATATATATATATATATATATATATATATATATAAGATGCTATCAACATCAGCCCACAGATAAGCATGAAACGGTACATTGAAGATCAGTTACAATTTCCACCAAATATTATTAAGGATGCACAATTAAATCAACGTGCATTTGCACAATAATTGTTCGTTAGAAACAGCTATCGACAAACAAACACAATCCATATTTAAACGCTCATTGGTTAGAGCACCAGATTCCGAAGCAGACGTGCCCAGATTCAAGTCATGTCCGCGGCAAATTCTGGCCAGTACATGATGAGTTCCCAATAAGGACGATACCGGCCTACTTGGTGAATTGCCTTTTCTACACTATACAATGCTTAGTTTATACTGACATATGTAAGTAATTAATGGGTCAGGTGTTTATATCAAGACCGCAACCTTGATTCTAATAACAATCCACAAAATCAAATATAGTATGTTCTTCGCGGTCAGCAAAATCAAAAACGCCGCATCGTATGAAAATGGACACGTAATAGACCCAATAGAAGCAGTAGTAAAATTACAATAAATAATAAAAGAAGTTTCAGTTTGTTGTAAAGTATTAATTTGAGTATAAATAGGACGAAAAGGCGATCAAGAGAAGGTGAAGAAGCAGTGCTTAAAATAGAATCCCTAAAAAAGAAGACAAAGGTCTCCTTGTAGGAAGAAGATATACAGTAGGAGCTACATGAGAATCTACTCTATCAGTTGATGTGTACCTTAAAGTAGTTGTAGAGGTAGTAGTTGCAGTGGTCGAAGTAGCAAAATAAGTAGTGTTAGAGCGAGCACAAGGTTTAACAGCAGTTTTAGTTGAACTAGAAAACACACAGTGCGTGTAAAAGAATAAAAAGACAAAAGATTATTTGACAGGTTAGTAGCTACATTACAAGTACCTGTCCGAGAAAGGTAAGTTTAGCTAATAGTAATAAAATAATTATTAGGAAGAAAAGCTGTAGTAGGGCAGCGGAAGTGATAGTAGCAGAAGCAGTAGTAGTTTTAGTTATACGAATAGTGAAAACAGTATTAATACTAGTAGGTTTAAAAGTAAAAGTTGTAGCAGGAGAACGAGAAGGATACTTAGTTGCAGTGATAGAAGATGCGGTAGATGGTGTAGCTTTACCCGAAAACTTTAATGAAAATTAAGTACTTTACACATTAGCAGAAGAGTCGCCAGTAAGCACGAAACGAATGTGAATGAGATTAAACTTTCCGTTCATGCTGCCTTTGGATTATCCATCTGGTCACAACTGAACTAATTTGTTACTAGGTTCGCAAAACCTAATACATACTTGCATATATATTAGTTCTTCGCAACAAAAAGTATTTAACTGTAATATATTGAATTGAATGATGTCATGCTTACCGCGAAATGTGATAACTGATATCGATGAAGGCCAGAGTGTATGGTTTAACTGGAGTAACAGGTGTTCGGAAATTGTTGTAATTCTCAATTTGAGTGAACTTTAGCATAAATTTATATCCATCAGGTTGGTATCATGTACCGACTCGGAAACCACAGTGTTAGTATCCGGTACTCATCGATTTCAAAAAAGGTATCAGTTACCAACACAATGGCCATAGTGTTAGTATCCTTTACAGACTCGGTATATATATTATATAGTGTGAGTTAGCATTGAAATAGCATTGTCGTTGACTTTAGATGTTGACAGCTTCACTATTACAGGTTTACAGATTCGTCTAGGAGATTGTACCGTCCTATTATTCCACATTCTTCACCCAAATATATAGTGGTTAAAGGGCGTAATACCGGCTCCTACCGATGAGTCGCCAGTAAGCACGAAACGAATGTGCATGAGATTATACTTTCCGTTCATGCTGCCTTTGGTTTATCCTTATGGTCACAACTGAACTAATTAGTTACTAGGTTCGCAAAACCTAATACATACTTGCATTTATATTAGTCCTTCGCAACAAACAGTATTTAACTGTAATATATTGAATTGAATGATGTCATGCTTACCGCGAAATATGATAACTGATATCGATGAAGGCCAGGGTGTATGGTTTAACTGAAGTAACAGGTGTTCGGAAATTGTTGTACTTCTCATTTTGAGTGAACTTTAGCATAAATTTATATCCATCAGGTTGGTATCATGTACCGACTCGGAAACCATAGTGTTAATATCCGGTACTCATCGATTTCAAAAAAAATATCAGTTACTAACACAATAGCCATAGTGTTAGTATCCTTTACAGACTCGGTATATATATTATATAGTGTGAGTTAGCATTGAAGTCGTATTGTCGTTGACTTTAGATTATTTTAGCTTCACTATTACAGGTTTACACATTCGTCTAGGAGATTGTACCGTCCTATTATTCCACATTCTTCTACCAAATATATAGTGGTTAAAGGGCGTAATACCGGTTCCTACTGATGAGTCACCAGAAGGCACGAAACGAATGTGCATGAGATTATACTTTCCGTTCATGCTGCCTTTGGTTTATCCTTCCTGTCACAACTGAACGAATTTGTTACTAGGTTCGCAAAACCTAATACATACTTGCATATATATTAGTTCATGGCAAAAAACAGCATTTAACTGTA
>JAQBSW010011100.1:0-21451 GCA_029291075.1 Eudiplozoon nipponicum | reverse complement strand
GCAGACTATCTAGGAGAAGGAAAACTTCGAATACAAACCATCACTAGGAATGGGCGACCTAGTGTTCTTTTACAGTCCACATATAACCATGACAAGTACAAACTTACAATAATTACATACTGCATCGGCCGTCGTGCAGTATAAAAAGGGTCGCCTTATCTGCTGAGCCGTGCAGGGTGGATAAGCGAAAACAGGCTACTCCAACTCTATATTCGATTCTGCGTCCTTTCCTTCCCCTTCCTCTTCTCAATCTTACAATAACACTCTTTTAGATACTATAAATATGGTTGGTTTAGATCATAACACTGAGCCCAATACTAGGTTGCCAAAATATCGAAAATGGTTCTTGTAGACGATCATTCATTAAACCTAAGTTAGGTTTTAACGTAGGCGCATTTAATGTGCGAACATTAAAACAACTTGGACAGCAAAAATCTCTTGCTCGTACGTTGGATAAATTAGAAATCTACATACGTTGCGTATCTGAAATCAGAATACAGGATCCTACGTTTATTACAGAACTAGTTGCACCATCCCTATCTACGCGTTATTGGCTTCGAACATCTGGTTCCACAGAGTTCTCTCAAGCCGTGAAATAGGGCCTTGGTATTGCCCTTAGCGCGCGAGCTGAAGCTTGCTTAATTGAATGGATCCCTTTAAATAGTCGATTGTGTGCGGCGCGTTTAAATACATCTACTTTAAATCAAAGCAAAAGACCGTTATCATCGTTGCATCTTCGTTGTATCTGCATATGCTCCTACTGATTGCAGCACAGAAGAAAGCGAGGACGCTTTTTACTCCGAATTAAGCTCCTTACTAAGTAAAGCCCGAAATTCGGATATATTCCTGGTTATGGGTGACATGAATGCTCAATTTGGGCACTTAAGTAACACAAAATTTCATTTAGGTGGAAGATACACTCTAAGCTAGACTCGCAATGATAATAATGAACGACTTTTGGAACACTTATGTCGACTCGGACCATGCACTTATCCGTTGTAGATTTGCTCTAAAATTTCCCGGGAAAATAATTAAGAATAAACCCCAAATTGATGTAGGCAAACTCGAACAACCGTCCTTCCGACAAAACTATGAAAATATTCTAAAGGCTAATCTAACTGGTCTGAATAGCGAAAATCCGAATATACTTTGGTCCACGATAAGTTTCACTATGCACAATGCAGGTACTACTGTATGTGGCATTACAGACCCCCGTAGAAATAATCACTGGCTCTTTGTAAAATCTATGGAGATATTTTAAATAAGGCGCCAAATTCCACCTGGCTCGACTCATAATAATACCCGTCGCAATATAAGATGCCAACTTAAGCGCAGTCTAAAAGGCGATCTCGAAAACTTTTGGAGCAGAAAGGCTGAAGAAATGGAAGTAGCTTTCGCGTCAGGTAATAGTCGCTGTCTGTTCCAACTTATACGCACAACAGGTCCGAGAAAGTTAAAAGTTAGCGAAACTATAAATGATAGTAACAACGAATTAATAACCGATAAAATAAGCCGTCTTGACAGGTGGGCTGAACACTTTAGAGATCAATTTTCTTGGCCACCCGCGTCAGTTCCGCTTCCAGAAAGCATGTCTGCATCAACGGTGTGGAATGTTAGTCCCGAAGAACCATCCGAGTTAGAAGTACGCGATGCAATCCTATCACTTAAGCGCCGCATAAGCGCAGGCCCCGATGATTTAAAGATGGTGGTGATATAATTTCGGGAGCGTTGACTAAACGTTTTTGTATTATATGGAAAGAGGAAACCGTACTACTTAATTGGAATGAGTCGACCATCATTCCCATCTTCAAAAAAGGCAATCGTAATTCATGCGATAACCATCGTGGTATAAGTTTGACTCCGGTCGTATCTAGGTTATTTGCTTCGATTATCCTACGTTGTTTTAGCGTTTCATGTGAATCACATACAAGAGAAGAACAGGCCGGATTCCGCACAGGATGAGGTTGAATAGATAATATTCTTACGTTAAGGCAAGTTCTTTAACAGAGACATTTATATTACCGTCCCACAATAGCCGTCTTTCTAGACTTCAAGAGAGCATTTAATTCGGTGGATCGCAATGTTTTATTCCATATTTTATCAAAAAGCGGTGTGCCCACAAAATTTGTTAATATTATACGATCTACACAACGAATTAATGCACAGCTTTACACCCAGCAGCGGTTTACGTCAAGGCTGTCCACTCTACCTTTTTGTTTAATTTTGTAATCGATGCTATTATGAACAACACTCTCTTACACATTCAGGACGCTGGAGACGATCACCCACCACTCACTCCAACGTTGCGACTGCAGAATGAAGATCTTGACATAGTCGACAGGTTTACATATCTTGGGAGCTCTATCAATAACGTAGGCAATATGTCCGACAAGGTGAGAATACGGATCGCGAAAGCTAGAGTAGCTTTCTCGAACCTTCGTCATTTATGGAGAAACGCGAATATTTTACTTTGCCTTATAGGTCGTGTTTACAATGCATCTGTACGCGCAGTCTTACTATACGCTAGTGAAACTTGGCCTCTTAGAGTTGATGATTTGAGACGCTTACAGGCGTTTGATCATCGTTGTTTGATAAGTATAGCAGATGTTGGTTACCAACAACGAATAACTAACGTTGACATCCGTAGACGTATTTTTGGATCTGACAATAAGTGCTCGTCTTTAGAAAAGCAAATTAGGCTCCATCAACTTCATTGGCTCGGTCACGTTTTGCGTATGCCCTCATTCCGATTGCCCAATAGAGCTCTGTTCTCTCATCGGCGTAAGAAACAAGGTGGGCAGATTTTGACATGGCAGAAACAATTAAAGTCACTTACATCCAAATTGGGTAGTATAGGATCCACTCGTCTGCCGGGATGGGGTCCTCGTGCACATCACATTTCTTGGTTAGAAACCCTTAGCGATATGGCAGCGAATCGAGCTCAGTGGCGATCTTGTTGCAGATGTATAGTAGAATCATCTTCGTAACTTTCTTTTCTTAGTAGGACAAAGTTAGCTGCGAGGTTCGGTTTGTTTATGACGTGATACGGTGAAATCCGCAAGGAAACTGTGTTGCTGATGTCGCCTTGCCCGAATGCTAACTTGGCCATAATGGTGGTGTGGAGAGGTTTAGTTTGCCTCATTTCTGTGAGTTATCCTGATAAATTTACTCATAGTAGCAAGGTATTCCTTCTCTCTCTCTCTCTCTCTCTCTCGTAAATCTCACTAATAATTTGTCTAAATTCACTTATATACTTTGTTTTCACTCCTTATGTTTATATGGCAGTGAAGCATTAGTCACTTTTGACTTTTGTGTGGCTGGACATGATGATGATGATGATGATGTGTAACTCATAGCCTATAGCTTGCTCATGGTGAGCCTACATCGATTGACAGGACAAGGGACGGAAGCATTTTCTGACGCCTTTAAGAGGAATATTCCGAGCAGATGATGTTCCTTTTTCTTACGTGGCAATCCACGGAAGAGAAAGAGTGATAAATATGCATATGCCTATAACTGTGTATAAGATTGTGGGTATGCGTGTGTTTGTATATGTATTCATGCCTGTGTGTCGAGATTGACGCTGCCAGGTTTGATGTGGTGTTTAAGTTACTCGGATGAATAACTTTTAACAACCTGGTTTTCGCTGCCATCATAAAAATTCAATCAATCTACTCGTCTCTGGCATTAAACGACGCGTGAACATTTTTGTGATTGCTGATGATTTCGATGCCAAGCAAGGTAACGGAGATATAGGTTTTCACAATCTGTCTGAAAGTCCGCTACAGACGGCGGCGCATATTACGTGCGAATCTCCGTATACTCAAATGGACAAAATGTGCACCAACTATTCAGGCTAGCCTAAGCTTATGCTGAGCCTTGTGTAATTATAGCCGATAGCACACCTAATAACATCTCGGAACGTTGTGAAGGCTAATTTTGAGCAAACGTTGACTTGTCTTTAGGAAATCAGGCCTGAGTGTATGTGTGTAATCTCTACTCGCACTCTTACTCTTCAGCACGCAGGAACTGCCGTCAGCTGCACTGAGCCTCATTGGCTTCACAAGGAGTTTTGTGCCAATCACGCAGCGTTTAGGGCCCGACATTGGCTTAATGTACTTAAAGAGTTAGAGGTGGCCACGATGCGTAAAATTAAACGTAATTACAGGTAAGCATTCTGTCAATAGAGCACGGACGCGTCCAGTTTGAGAAGCTTAACTCTTCAAGTACTTGAATTTGATTGATTCAAATATTTCAAACTACGTGGTTGATGCTGAAGTGATTCACTATATTATAATCGAAATTTTTTATAACACCTTGGCGCACTAGCCACCCGGTCATTTCTCGAATTTTTAATCTGCTCTTAGCCACGGTAAAGGTGTAAACGGTTTCTTTTCTCCTACGAACTTGTTAACTCGGAAAGCAGTGTATTAGGTGAACTCAGGTAGAATTTCTATCGAAAATGGGATGCGTGAACAAAATTTAAGCCCTCCGACGCTCTCGTGTTATGCCGCAATAATCAGCGGAGCACGAACGTTGCTCCTTTGGACTACTCGTTCGCTTTGATATCTGTGACACGCGGTATAGTATTACGAGCTGTTTTGTATGATGTTGACCCAACCAAAATTGACGCGTTGGTGCGTGAGTCTGCGTTAAGTGCGGCCTATCTAAGACATTAGCGATTGGCGCCGTTATTCAGCAAGGAGGCATCATTTCTCATGCCTAGTTTAACATTGTCGACAACGCATTATTTGCCGAGGCCCATCGCACTCTCGCTTACGCTAGTGTTATGTTAGTGCAAGAAGATTACGAACTACGGACAGTTTTGAATTGACTAAGTCAATGCCCATTCAGTATTTTCTAAGTCTAAATACATCTAAACATCTTATTAAAGGCAATTTTTTTTATCGGTATGGTGTGATCTTCGTGAATGCCGCACTGTGTGTGGTTAATTGTGCGGGCGGTGAAAAATAATTAAAATCAGTTTAAACGATTATAGCCTTTAGTACCAACAAATTATGCAATATAACCTGTCATGAGTGTAATACATGAATGGTGTGTTTATCTGGTCTACCGAAGTTTTGCATAGTCGTGCAAGAAAACACCAGTTTCAAAGAAGTCTAGGAAGACTGCGACTGGCGTTGCTACTACATATGGATCGAAGCCTACATTTAGTTTTTAGGTACACTGTTACCGCGCGGTCGCCGTTTCTTTACTGCGGCTGACTCCTTTTGGGGGATAAGCCGGCTCCAGTGACATTCCATGGAGTTTCTTGGGAATTTGGTACAAGTGGTGTCCCCTCACCACTCGGCTTTTTGATCGAGGACGCACCTCTAGCCTTTGCACATCCAAGCGCAGTCTGCAAGGCAACAGTAAGTTGCATGGTTGCCGTTGGCTGTTGAGAGCTCATTCGCCATTCGGAAGTACGGGGTACTGTCAAGGAGTCCATGTAATCCTGTGGCTGTTGAACCCTTTTGTGGCGGGGAACACACGCCGAGTCATGGTGCCGTCGCCGTTACTGTATTCAGAAGGGATTCTCACTGCCTCTTTTATTGGCTCTTGATTTTTGCTTATGTGGGTTCTTGTAATTGCCAGAAAACGCATTTTGCTGCGTGAGTTGTTGATTTGTGCGTTGTGTCTGTTTTTATTGTTTGATATTGAATCGTCACAATACCGAATAATTTGGTGCTGGTCTTCGATTTTATGTTAGATCATAGTTCTTTAACAATCACTGGTTTCACGGGTGGTGGGAACAATACTGTTAATCACGTTTAAGTGCTTGAAGTAAGCACCAACTAAAATGTATTTAACGAGTTGTCGTACAACATAGCATAACTAGCGTTTGTCGCATGTACCTACTGTTAGTCAGTTTTCCGTCATACTCCGGATGATTGGAACGCGTCAGTACGTGTGACCGACGTTAGTCGTGCTATGTTTTTCGACAACTGGTTAAATACAATGAGATTGAAATTTACTTCAAGCTCGCAAACTTGTTTTCTGTCTTTGTAAACAAATCACTATTAGATTACTTTTGGATTGTAAGCTAATATCACTGTTATACTGACTGTTTTCAAAGTGCTTTCTGTTAATTAATTTCGTATTAATCGCTATTGAGTAGACGCGGTGACAATTCCAACTGATCCTAGACTAAAGCAGCATAACTTAATGCCGTCTGCAAAGAACTTGGAATCTTTGCCATCGAGCGTGGTGCAGCCTTTTGAGGTAAAGGCGACCGGTCTGGCAACTCCAGCTGCAATTTCACTGTCGAATCTTCTTCCGCCTCCTCCAGTGCGTCTAGGCAAGCCGGGCTCAGACTTGCCTCTTGCCGCAGACGAATTGTTTTCGGAATCGGTGTTGACCAAAGATAAAGTCGCCAGCTCTAAAATTGAACCGGCCGCAATCGAGATGTAAGTTTCTCACTTTTGCATGAGCATGGTGGTAGTGGTGGTGGTGGTGGTGGTGGAGGTAAGGAGTGATTGAGCATTTCCTTTTTGAAAGTAAATGATTTCATTTTTAAGGAAGAAAAAATAAATTTAAAATTTCTATTTTGCTTGATAAAGAAGTACCGATGTTAGTGCACAACTAAGCAGTGCATTGAAAGTACTTCTATTTACCGAAAATTAATGAATAATGTGTTGTGCAGACGAAACAAGCGCGTTATTTTGAAACAATCAATTAATTATTCTTTAAATCAAGTTTGCAAGTTTGGGGTAAACACCAGTCCCATTGTATTTAACCAGTCGTGGAACAACGTAGCAAAACTACCATCAGACAAACGTACACTTTGAAATCGCTCGTCTACTTCAATGAGTACCATTTACAAAGCAAGCACACTGTCGGTCCTGATTTACGTCACGAGAAATGACACCCAATAGCTGTCTGTATCTGGACAGCTTTCTCAATCGATGTGTTCGATCGATTTGATTAGTTCATTGAAAATTGAACTTTCGATGCATTTATCAGCTAACCTGTTTACAAGGCAAAACTATATGGTACTAATTCCATGTGCTATGATGTGCGACTAGTTACACACAAGGGGATTTGTGCTTATATTAAGCTCACAAACATGATTTAATGAACTGTTATAATTATTTTCGCAATCAATTATTGTTTTATTGGACAACTTGTATACATGTGGCTGACGCTGATTTTGCAATTTTGTTCGTCAACTAGTTAAATACAATGGGATTGATGTTTACTTCAAGATCGCAAACTTAAATTAAAGAATTGTTACCACCTCCAGTACAATCAATGATTGTTTAATTGTATATTCAATTCATTAGTTCATCACGCACATAATAGCATCGAATGGAAATTTCGGAAAAATGATGGTAAAATTTGTGTGGATGTTAAGTTGAAGTATCTTATTAAACACAAATATTTTTATTAACTCAGAATGCTTTCAACAATGTAAAATCATGTAGAAATGAAGCCAAGCTATAACTATATGTGGCATAGATATACCGCACTCAGTGCGTACTTGGAAATGTGGATCATTCGTATCATTGCGAAACTGAGAATACTAATCGACCGCCCACGTTAAAAACTATTGGTGTGTTGGTCTAATTATTAAATCCCGTTGGTTAAATGAGAAAAAATATAACGTGTAAGATTTTCCTAAGATATTGTGTAAACTCGCGTTTTTGGTGCAAAAATAAGTGTACTACTGTTGATGGTATTGACAAAAGTGTAAAAATATGAAGCATAAATTTATTTATCTTGTAAGTCATGTTTACTATGGTGGGTTGATGAAATTAAGAAAATGTTTAACTTGTTTTAATGAAAAAAGCCAACCGTAAAAGGTTTGAATCGTTACATATGCGGCATGTTCTACGTAGTTAGAAACCTTAATATTTATTGGGATAGATCATTTTACAAATTAAGCAATTTGATCATTAGGTTCTGCAAATGTGACTGTATCATTCGAGTTACAGTAAATTATGTATTTTGATGTTGACTGTAAATTTTTTGCAATTGTATTTATCTGGTTTTCGTGTTGCGTTACGAGTTGTTTGCATCCGCTGTCTACCTGATTTTTACAAATATTTCGTCCTCCGTATACGAATTTCTTTTTCAATGGAAAGCAGATCACAACCAATTTGACAATCAATATGTCAAGTGGAAAATTTTAGTTTTGAAAGCCCAATTTATACTTATTGTACTTGTTTTTTAACTAGGTAAGTCTATGCCAATATGGTTTGTGTATTTGTCTGCATGTGCACACTATTCGAAATGAGATTACAGTGACAAATTAGTTCAATTACGTTTCATGCTTACTGGCGACTCATCAGTAGTAGCCGGTATTGCGTCCTTTATCCACTATATATTTGGTAGAGGAATGTTGGAGAATAGGACGATGAATCTCCTAGACGAATGTGTAAACCTGCAGAAGTGTTGCTAGCATCACATACAGTCTTGACTTCGACGCTAACTTGCTCAGTATAATATATATCGAGCCTGTAAAGCATACCAACATTATGGTTGTCGAATCGGGACATGGTACCAACATAATGGATTTCAATGCATGCTATAACACCTAAATCGAGAATTACTACTATTTCTGAACATCTGTTACTCCAGTAAATCCATACACCCTGGCTTTGATCGATATGAGTTATCACATTTCGCGGTAATCATGACATTCAATTAAATATATAACAGTTAGATACTGTTTGTCGAGGAAAACTTATATATGCAATATCCATCGTAATAATGTCATGTACCGATCCGACAACCATAGTGTTAGTACTATGTACCTTTTCGATACTATATGTAGGTATCGAATTTACTGGCTGTATACATAGTGTTGGTATCCTTTACAGGCTCGATATATATATATATATATATATATATATATATATATATATATATATATATATATATATATATATATATACTTTCTCATTAATTTTGTTGATTTCTCAATTTGGGTAGTTCTATTCATACCACGATTAGGCGTTTCCAGCTGATTCTCATTACGGTTTATTGTATAAAGGTAAATAATCTATTCCCTGTCGTGCAACATGTTTCTTTTAAAGCTTATTTAGGTACTGCAGTTGTATTGTCTCATAACAGGCGCTGTAACAATTGATCACAATAATAGTGTTCTTATGTATAATTGGGTTAGTATTCGTGTATGTATGTATGCATAGATGTGTGTATGGATGTGTTCTGGTATGTATGTATGTATGTATGTATGTATGTATGTATGTATGTATGTATGTATGTATGTATGTATGTATGTATGTATGTATGTATGTATGTATGTATGTATGTATGTATGTATGTATGTATGTGTATGTGTGTGTATGCATGTATGTATGTGTTTGTATGTATGTATGTATGTATGTATGTATGTATGTATGTATGTCTGTATGTAGGCGTGCATGAATGTATGTTTGTATGTGTGTGTATAAGTATGTATGCATTTAGGATTACATGTATGTATATAATTGGGTACGTATGCATGCCTTTATTCTACTATTTTACCACTGACGTACTTCTAATTCTATAGTCGATTGCTTCTTTGAACCCATTTTAAATTTGCCTCTATTTTCTGTGCATTTTTTTATTCTTTTGAACTATGCAGTCCTACAGTTAGAAGTAAGCAAATTCCTAAAGCTGCTACTGTAAAAGATGAACCTGTTGAGATACATGATCCAAGATTAATTTCTACTACGGTAAAGCAAATCTCTGGAGTTGGAAGCTCCTGCAAACTAGACGAGACTACTGTTGCAAATTTGAGCACGGCTACCGATTCTGTTCCAGCAAAAAAGTTGGGCAACAGAGATTCGATCCCACTCGCCACAAGTGGCGCAGACAACGTTATTCCAGAAAAAGGGGTCGATTATTTTGGAGAGCCAAAGTCTGTGGACAGGTTAACGGAACAGAAATTAAACATGGGAGCTAACTTGGGTGGTGGAGTTGGACAAAATTCGAGCAGTGGTCTAAGTTATGGTGGTGCAAAAGGAAATATGTTTTCGGTTGCCACGAGCAATGTGACTGTGGGCCAATCTGGGTTAATGCAAGTTACGACAAAATCTCCGACAGCTCGGTTGCCTAGAAATTTGATTCCTTCAACCGGTAGTGCTGTCGGTGCAGGAAATAGCAGCCAGACTAGTGAGTACAACACCAGTGACGACGAGGCGGACGATCTGCTGATAGATTTGAAAGTCGTTGACGAATCACAATACAATGCTGCGACACCCGAAAGCAGGTATATTACATTGCTTGACATTAATTCGTGTTTTTGACCGTCCTCATTGGACAACTCTTTGATTATGACCGGGAATTTTATGAGCATATATAAAGAGTTATACTGATATATATATATATATATATATATATATATATATATATATATATATATATATATGTATATATATCTGAAACACAGATCTAACACAGTACAATAGAAATACTGTGCGACCCCAAGTCTAACAGACCTTCTCTAGCTAGAATGTTGCTAGCAATCTTTCTAGCCTTGCTTAGTCTGAAAGCTACTTGCTATTGTGACGTTAGTCTGTATCTTGATATTTTAGAACAGTATCCCGAGGAAATCAGAAAAGAAGTATTGGTACACAAACGTTATATTTAACAAATTAAATGGTATTGTTTTTTAAACTTGCTTATTAGATGCATCACTAAATGACACTTACGAGCAAATTGACTTCCATTATTAAACGCATAAATGATGCGTTCACTATATGGGACCACACAGTTATGGGATATTGATAGTCTAAGGTTTGTTTAAAACTGCGTTTATCGTTAAGCTATGTGTGTGATGAATCGCACAATAAATTGGGCACCGAAAAGTCTTATGTGTTTTAGTTTTTAACAGTTGTGTCATGACAGAATACCGTATAAGAAGTAATCAACTGTCAGTGTCTTTAGTTTATCATGTAACAGTTCATTGTTTCATGCGAGCGCACTGCTGCAATAAAAATTACAATTTGATGACTGTGTGTTCAATGTAAGGTATTTTAGATGAATTAACTTAAGTGAACATTGTTCTTAGCTTAACAAAAATGACCACAAACTAATTGTAATGATACTCAAAAATATAGCTTTATCAATGAGGAAATAAAAGTACATATGTGAATTTGCCTTGCTACATACATATATACATAAATACATACACACACACACACACACACACAGATATATATATATATATATATGAGAAAACATAGTTCTTGTATTTTATAATATTTATTTGTAATTTGGCACATGGATTGAGTTCTGCGGTATATGGTTGCGTCCTTGATATAAATACATGATCCCTTATGAACATACATTTTTCGGTATATAATGTGTATAATGTGTAGAAGGCAATATATAAAGTATTTCACAAAATAACACCGGATGAAATTTTATGTCAAGAGCAGGCGCTTCTCAAACCAATTCTATTACCAAGCAGGTATCCTGGGAAATATTTTGAAGCGAACATGTCAGCTAAAACATGGAAAATCAACACAGGCTAAAACGGTAACAGAAAACAGTATATCTGCCCTCAACCAAAGAACAACATGTGCTCATTTCTTTTGAAATTGCACGCACCTTGCAAAATGTTTATTTAACGAATTTAAAAGAAGTTACTGCTTTAAGGCATAACACGAATCCAACAGTTACTCAGTGGCGCAATATAGGTAGGACTAACCGATTACCAAAAAAGGCGAATCCAAAACCATTCTAGACTAAACACAGTTGGCCAAGGGTGATATTTTCGGCAAAAGTCGAGGGTGTTGATTGAAAAAATCACTGCAAACCCACGTGGATTTCCAGGTGCTCCTCAATGCAAAACATAAAACGATGCTGCTTGATGTTGAACGTTTTGTGTGTAGGTGTCCGTATGCTCATTTTTACTAATATATTTTGTTAAAGTTATCCGATGTTATTTTTTTTCTAATTTTCTAAATAATGATATATATATATATATATATATATATATATATATATATATATATATATATATATATATATAAATCGTTCGAATTGCGATCAACCAAAACGAAAGCGATATTTTTAGCATTAATTATAAATTTGTGTTTATAATAAAGTAATGCTTCAAGCTAAATTATTAATTCAATAATACTGCGGTCTTAAAAGTGATGCGTTAACTGCTGAGGACTCGAAGCTATTCAATCGACAATTGCTCGTCGATCCACCCGGTCGATGTAGCATGCCGCTAATCTCAGCTGGTCGATCAATTTTACACATTAGGGACGAGCGGCCGCGATATCTCGTTCAGGATGGTGATATAGACGACTCTGATTGTGGTGCATGGCCTTCTGGATTTTTTTCATTGTTTAGAGAGCGCTGGAATGTTGATAGGTCCGTCGAAGATGTCGATCAATATTCTGCTGCTTCTGGTGGCAATGGTGTATGGCTTTCACGATGTCTGCGTGATTATCCAGATATACTGCATTCTGAGATCGGTGAGCAAATTTTTTGACATAGATGTGATTTTATGTATAGCTGATCGATATCCTGTAAATAATAATTCAATATTTCATAAATTTATTTATTCTATAATATTTCGTTTTCGTCGAATTCTATCCTGCGTTTGTTAAATATTGTCTCTCTTTCACACATGCACACACAAACATATTTATATATCTGCGTATTCATATATATATATATATATATATATATATATATATATATATATATGAGAGCATTTACTCATAGTGTGTCGGTTTACTTTTCTATGAAACCTGTTTGTCGCAAACGTTTCCCAGAATTTGCACGTTAAAGCGTATTGGCTATGGAAGGTATACTGGATCCATCAAAATGATCTTTCTGCATATATTAGTATTGTGTCGAGAGAGCTCAAGGTTTTCTCCCAATTGTTTCCAACCATTAGTCAAATTAACACACAGTTATTCTGATTATCGAGTTACGAAAATGGACTTCGGCGATACGGCCACTGTCGGACTTTGGTGTTTAACTACCCATAAATTTTGACAGAAATCCAAATTTTGTACGCTTTATTAGTTTTACTGTATTGATTCTTACTTTTCTCTTTATGACAATTGCGGAATAAGCCTGTTTGTGCTTTCTTTGGCTAATTGTTGACGTGTTCACATATTTGTGTCTCCCAGTCTGTTAAGAGAGAATTTGCTGACGAATTATTTTGAAAAACTTAAATGTATCTATCATTTGTAATGGGCATAACTTCTGCATCATTTTCTGAATGCTTTTGTCTATTTATATATTTTTTCATCATTAATGAAACCTGTTTTATGTGTAATAGCTCGTAAACTTTGATTTCTTTTGATTTGTGTGCGACATGCTAGTATTGTTTTTTTATTTTTTCGATTAAAATAAGTAATTTGCGTTTTTTTCTAAATTCACAGTCTAATTTGATGTCCTTGTCAATTTTGCCATCATCTTCCTCCACTAATCAACAAAGTGCCTAAAAGAAAATTCATTTATATATAATTCACATTCAAATGTCTGTATATGAATGTAAACCATACTTGTTCCATTGTTAACTTGTATTCGCATAGTTATGAGCAAAATATTATGCTTTTGCATATACACGCACGCACACGATATAATCTATATATATATATATATATATATATATATATATATATATATATATATATATATATATATATATATACCTTGTAGACTTGAAATTCATTGAATAATTGAGTAATACCTTAGCAGTTCATGTGAATATCAACCCTATACTAAGCTTGGCATACATGGCTTCATGCTAGAAACTAATCTATCAAGCTGTGAACTGGGTTAACTATAGCCAAACTGTCTTGTACAGGATGAAATCGAAAAAACTATTATGGTATACAAAATTATAGATTTATAAATCAATATTAGATTAAAGCAAAATTACATTGCAACACGAGATTATAACTAAAAAACAGAGACAGCTGAGGTTATGATACAATAAAAAGAAGATAAAGGTTTCAAATGGAGAAAATTGAAAAATTCAATAAAATTTACCGATTGTTAGCGAATAGAAAATAAGAGGATTGTACAAAAAGCAAAAGAATTTTAAAGTGTGTTGTTCGACGACTGGCTAAATACTAGGAGGTAGGTGCTTACTTCAATCTCACAAACTTCATTTAAAGAATTGTTACCACCAGCGCAATCAATCATAGTTTAATTGTATTGTCTATATATGTATATGTGGCGAAAGCTGCAAAAAGTTAATGTTCGTAACTGCATAGAAATTATGCAGGTGACATTTCCGGCCAAGTAAAATTTATACGAGACGAATAGAAGTGAGAGCCACATATCTAGTTTTAATTTCCATATATAGGCATTGGGGTTTGATCCACACTAGTGAGTTTGCTGTCTTACTCTGATGATGATCGTGGAAGGTCGAAATGCGTCAATGCGTGCGACTGGCGGTAGTTTTGCTATGTTGCTCGAAGACTGGTTAAACACAGTGGGATTGGTGTTTTCTTCAAGCTCGCAAACTTAATCTAAAGAATTGTTATCACCAGCCGCGCAATCAATGATTGTTTAATCGATTTTAAAGGGAGTTACGTTGAATTAAGGAGCGCTGACTTTAAAAGGGCAACCTGCTTGTCGATCGAAATATCAACCAAGGAATATCAAGGAAAATATTTAGTGAGTCTGTGAGAACTATTTCATCGGGAAAGAAAGTCTTTGAACAAGAGCAAGACTGCAAGCAGTCTAAACATAATCTATCCCTAATCTATATATAGTTTATTTAAAATCTGACGCGTGCCTCTTACCTCCAGTTGTCGCACGTATATTGTACCTGACTGGAATACCGGTCGCACAATTTGTAAGCAGTTACGATAATAACCTTATTGTAACGTCTCTATTAAAATGTTATCCGTTTAGAAACCCTTAGCAATATGACATCGAATCGAGCTCAGTGTCGATCTTGCTTCAGATGTCTAGTAGAATCATCTTCGTAACTTTCTTTTCTTAGTAGGGCAAAGTTAACTGCGAGGTTTGGTCTGTTTATGATGTGATACAGTGAAATCCGTAAGGAAGTGGTATTGCTGATGCCGCCTTGCCCGAATGATAACTTGACCATAATGGTGGTGTGGCGAGATTTAGTTTGCCTCATTTCTGTGAGTTATCCTGATAAACTTACTTATAGTAGCAAGGTATTCCTTCTCTCTGCATCTCTCACTCTCGTAAAGCTCACTAATAATTTGTCTAAAATATTATTTATGTTTTCATTTATATACTTTTTTCACTCCTTATGGTTATATGACAGTGAAAAATTAGTCACTTTTGACTTTTGTATGGCTGGACATGATGACGATGATGGTTGATGAGAAAAACAGTCATATAAATATTACTGCTTTCAGATAGACAATGATCAAATTTTTAAACCATTCGCTCAACATAGAAAATCTACTGTTAACCACACGTAATGGCGTGTGTAACACTTCCGTGGTCATCATTAAAGAACGCCGACAAGCAGAGTAACAAAGATGAAGCCAAAATATTTTTTAGTGTGTTAAAAATCAGATCGCCGTTGTGCTCTTGTGATGGCGGTTGAAGTTCGAATCGCGTCAATACGCGTGACTGACAATAGTTTCGCTAAGTTGTGCGAATATTTATATACAATTGGATTGGTGTTTATCTCATGCTCGCAAACTTTACGCGAATTTTTTTTCTGTCGCACGCGCAAGTAATCGCTTCCTAAAAGAGGAATGTGAACGTACGAAAATTCAAAAATCTGTACTAGTAAGTAAGTATATATGAGATCAGTTATTATTTGTATATATATATATATATATATATATATATATATATATATATATATATGAGACTACTTGAAATAGAACCGCATTTCTTGTAGGTTTACGTCTGCACACCTGAAATAAATAGGTGCTATCACTATCTGTGCCATCAATGAACTGGCTGCATATGTATGGTTTCTTATTTTCATACTGTTAACGTGGCCGAAATAATTACCATTGAAACAAAATGGGCAATTTTTTGTACATTCGAACCGTTACTTTGGTTTGCTCAAAGATAATTCTTCTAAAGTTGCGTCATTTCATGAGAAACCTGTGCATTATTGCCTAAGTTTGGATTGTGCAATTTCGTTGCTGGTTGAAATTATTATTTCTACATTAGTGGCAATTTGTGAAAAGGACTTGAAAAGCTCTCAAAAAAGTGTAAAAACCGGTCTACTGCATGAATTGCCTTGCCTGCATTAAACAGCGCTTAGTCTATGCTGCCAATTATATGTATATAGTACATATAAATCGCAATCTTGATTTAAATCGTTGTTTTCAAGGCCCGCACAAACGATATCCATTGAATTTTATTAATGTTTTATTCAGTAACACTTCACCAGGTTTCGTAGCGTCAGTTCTATAATGATAATTTTGAGGTGGCTAGTTGAAAATTCAGGTCTAAAAAGATTTCATGGATGCTCTACCTAAAAGAGAAGGCTATTCAAGGAGCTATTCTTTAAATCAAGTTTGCGAGCTTGGAGTGAACAACAATCCCAATGTATCAAGCCAGTCGTCGAACAACATAACAAAAATACCGCCAGTCGCATTGCTATGTTGTTCGATGACTGGTTAATACAGTGGGATTGGTGTTTACTTCGAGCTCGCACACTTGATTTAAAGAATTGTTACAACCAACCTGGTAATCAATTTCTTTAACCGAGAAGCTCTTGTTTGCATATAAGTTCCAATTTTTTTGGCATTCAACAGGGTGCCTCAGTGGTTAGAGTCACAAACCCTGAAGAATTAAAAATGGATGAATTTCCTTCTCTACGTTATAAAATACTTACTTTATACTGAAAAATGTATTTAAATAATGGAACAGGTTTTTTATATCTTGATCGCAACCTTGATTTATTTAATTTTTATCACCACCCGCGCAGCCAATGATCGTTTAATTCTTTACCCATTTTTGAACTTTGGTCTGTAGAAATTTGTGGGAGATCTGTGATTCGTAAACTATTTAAGTTCCGCTTTTGCCTTGTGGGTCAAAAATCTCCCATTCGAGCGACGTAAAGTTCGTATCAGTCAGTTTAACTTGCATTATTAATGTGTCTGTTTGCCCGTTCTCAATTTACACTTACCACCAGTTCACATTGAATTAGTGATCGAGTTATTTTTAGCATTATAGGCATGCTCTTTAAATTTGTCATTACTCAATACTTGAGCTGACTCGATCTAATCTTTTTTAAAGATAAGTTATATTCTTGAAGTTGCAAGTGGCGTCAAGAGAGGCATATTTATTTTTGTCTGTCGGTATTTCCTTTTGTAGCCAGTGTTTTCTTCACTAGTATAGATTATTTGTTTGAATCCACCATTATGGAAATCAGTCGAAAGAGAAAATTCAGCTTGATGCAATGTGCAACTGTTGAGATATTATTATCACGATTATGTTTGAAAAACAACAATACGGGTTTTTGGCAGTATTTTGTCGATAGTCACTTCACAGATTTAACAGATGAGTGCGTCATCCACACAATTAACACATAAAAGAAATATTTACTCACTTAGTTTGATCCAATTAGCAAAGCAGTCGACTTGCTATTGCATACAAATAAACATCAGTATGCGTATCTGTAATTCTAGCTGCCTTCACTGAGCCTCATTGGCTTCTTATGCTCAGGTATGTTCTCTTTTCGCTCTCTGTACATGAGACGTCTTTGACTAGTGGGCCTGATACTTCTTCGCGTCTGCGATTAACAGATGCACATTATAACTATTGTTGGTTTCCAGGAGGCGGGAGATGCTATTGTGTATTAGGCGTTGCGCATCTAGTAACCAATTAGTTCAAATATGACCGGAAGTATAAACCAGAGATAGCATGAACGAAATGTATAGTATCGTACACATTAGTTTCTTGCTTACTGGTGACTCATCAATAGGAGTCGGTATTACGCGTATACCAACTAAAAATGTGGGTATGCAGTAACGTCACATTTGCTTACATACCTCATTCAAATATGTAGTGGATAAAGGGCGTCATACGGGCTCCTACAGATGAGTCGCCAGTAAGCCCGAAATGACTGTGAACATGAGATTATTCCTTCCGTTCATGCTGTCTTTGATTTATCCTTCTAGTTAAATTTGAACTAATTTGTTACTAAATGAGCAAAACCTAATACACATTTACAGCTATATATTAGCTCTCCGCAAAAAAGGTATTGAACATGAAATGCTTCTTGTGCACGACAAACTTGTCTATTTTAGACGTAGCATGCAGAAATGATGATACCTCCTAGTCTTTCCTGAAATTGTCAAAATAGTCATGGAAGCTTTGACAAAAAAAGTGATTATAAATCTGGCAAAAATTCGTTTTGCATAATCCAACGTAAACTTTCAAGAAACCTTCAATCTTCTTTACGCCATAGTTGGTAGATTTATACGGAGTCTCGTGGGATATCACGACTGTGTAGTTGCTGAGATCTGATTATTCGAGTGAAGCTGATGTCAGTAGAGGATAGCACCATGACGACTTCAGATTTTACTATTCTTTCTTTTCCCAGAGCGATCCATTTCAATTGGTTAACTGATTAATGGCTCTACGAGCGTATAATGGTCAGGAAGATCGGAAGTTAATTTAACAAAAAATGGCACAAAGTCGGGTTTTTGAAATCGATCTTGTGGTGTCAGCTTTGAATCATGCGGATGTGGTATACGGGGTTTTATCGAGAGCGATATCTGTAGCAGCCATTGTTGTTTCAATATCAGCTTAATTCATGCTAGATACCAAGCCTGGATCATGTGGATCAGTTTCACTGCTTGATTAAAATTTTATGCTAGATAGATTGTAACGGAATTAAGACAACTGTAAGGAAATCCTTTGCCATTGACGCCAAAAACCTGAATGCTCTGTGCAGCTGGTTCTCAGCAAGACTGACAGACCATCAAGAATATGAATAGGCGACGTTCGCTTTATTCAATCCCACCAATTACATGTGTTTCTTAATTTAAAATTAAAATTTTTTTAAATTCTGTTTATGATGCCAACGACCTTGAAATGCATTGATCCCTGCATTGACAGGAGAGTTTGTACATTTTTATTAATAGTTCAGTTGCAAATTTTGTTTATTTTAATTTTTGTTCACCTTTGCAGATAACTTGCGCAACAGATTTCGTGCTTACGATAATCTAGAGTATGGGGGGCCGGAATCGTGTAACGAAGGGAAGTACTCTCGAAACGGTAATTTTGAAGACATTGAATCCAATTTGGCAGGACTTGAATATCCTTTGTCCTCTGCGTTGGTTAAGCTACGTCAGTCTGCCATCCGTTCGGGACTGTTAACAGCAGACTCGCATAATTCCGATTCTGTAGAACGTTCGGCTAAAATAAAACGCGGTCTCCTCGGTAAGCGGCCTGTTAACATCTGTGAAAAATCGTGTATGTACATGGTGCAACGAGCGCTGTTGTTGGTAGTAGTCAATTTTTTGCATGCTTCCATTTTGTCGACACAACAATTTTTTCTTGAAATATAAAGGGCTATTTAAGACTCGTCTTCAGACTCGTATACACAATACGGCTTGTTCAAAGTCAATTATCATAAGAGCGTAAAGCTTTATTTATAATATTTTTATTTTGAAATGCTCATCTGTATACGTAATGGTGAGTAAAAAAATTGCTTTATATATATAAAAAAATGAACTAATATATATATATATATATACCAGTTCGTGCCACAGTCTATCGGCGCCAACCTATCAGTTAATTAGCTTCGCGATGAACACAGTAAAAACAACAATAGGTTATGCATTGGATACCAGTCATTATCTGTACACTTATTCAATTTGTGTTAATCAAATTTCCCACTCGAGTTCACTCAAGTCAAATTTTAATGTCAGTAAGGTTGTTAATAACAATTTATAACAGAAAAAACGATTGTTCTAGAATAATTACTTAATTTACGAAAATGAGGACTATTATCAATCTACTATTACGAACATCAATAAACATGACTGGTGTGTATATGGCTTCTAACCTAGAGCTCCACCTACCCATCATGGATTTGTCGTTATAAGGCAGACACAACGCCTAGTAGAGAAGTGATGTTGAATTGAATTTTAATAGCAGGATTTGCTTCTACATGTGTGAGTGTATAATAAGATTGCATGTTCAGTTCATCTCATTTTTTCGGTAGCGTAAGAGTTAAGTTGCGGGACTGTAGAGCAAATGCCCCTGGGTTCAAATCCCGACCGCGCCGATTCGACATTTTATGTGTCTCCAAAAAGCGTATAAACGAAGACCTGATCATAGAAAAAAGCGATATGATGTTTAACCAGGATAGGAGCCATTTCACATCCTTGTAAAGCGCCAGAACCAAGAACAAAATGTTCCGAACGGCTAATATGCGTGTTTACTTGCTGATGAATCATTGTAATAGGTTTCAAGCAATCATATTTTTTGGCTGGTGCGCCAATTATAAGCACAGCTCTTTATTGCGTCTTGCGAGACACAGGATCGCAAATCTCTGAAATAATATAATCAGTGGGCTGAACACTTCAAAGATCAATTGTCTGGTACACATGCACTAGTTCAGATTTCGGGAAGTATGCCTGTACTTCATTAATTTGGCGAAGCTTCAAGTTCCGATAATCTGCTACTAACTTTATTTTAGAATATAAAAGTTAGATACCGTTTAGGGCAGTTAACTAATATACATGCAATTGTGTATTGGTTGTTGTGCACTTATTAACAAATAAGTTCAAATATGACAAAAGGATTACACCAAATACAGTATGAACGGGTGATGACACAATTTGTAGCGCACTGATTAATCTAATTCGTACTACATGAAATGAAGAGAGGATTTAGGATGCTGGGGGCGATTGGATCGTAAATCCCATGTTCTAAAAGTCAATCGGGGTATCTAGGTCGTGTGTTTCGATTATCTTAACATGCCACTGCACTTTACGAAAATCATATATCAAAGAGGAACAATTTGCATTACCGCACAGTAAAGGTTGTTTGGATAATATTTTTAACTTAAGGCAATTACTTGAATAACGAATTTGTCATGATGGTGTTTGTAAAGGTCTAGCTGGCCTCAGTTCTGTTTGTTGCTGAGGTGATTATCTCCATCTTAATTTTATCATTCCATTCATAAATCAGTCCCCATTAAAGAATGCTTCTTTTTCTTCTGGTTATATGGTAGTAAAGCATCAGTTATTACAGGTTTTGATATTTCAGACAATGATAATAATAATGATGATAGTTGAACGCCCTTCACAGTATGGTATCGAATCGTACTCTGGATTTCTAGCGGTATATTTATTGTATATTAATCTTCTGCTCAACTATCTTCTGTTAGGTTTACACAGTTATCTGCCAGGTATCTTTTTTAAATAATCATTGATTGCGCAGGTGATGGTAACAATTCTTTAAGTCAAGTTTGCGAGCTTGAAGTAAACACTAATCACATTTTATTTAACCATTCGTTGAACAACAGCAAAACTACTGCCAGTCGCACGCACTGACG
>JAQBSW010011099.1:0-21451 GCA_029291075.1 Eudiplozoon nipponicum | reverse complement strand
TTGATTTCAAAACCGGAAAAAAATATTTTCCGATCGTTCTGCTTCTGCTTAATGGTATTAATTCACAACTGTTCGATTAAACAATTTTATCAAATATGATATTATTTAGTAGAAAATACGAGATATTATAAAACGTTAATTGTTATTCTCGAATAGGGCAAACAAAGAACAATTTCTATTCGAGGTTAAAGTAAAATACATTTTCGAATATTAAACAAACATTTATTGCGCTGATTTTGATAACCATTCGTTAAGTCAAGTTTTCGAACTTGAGATAAACACAGATCTTATTGTATCTAATTTTTTGGCAACATAGAAAACTTGAATCAACCATGTGTGGCTAGAGCTACAAAAATATTGTGTTTGTGGCTGCATAATACGTGTGCAACTACCATTTCCAATCAAATACAATTTTTGCAAGCCCACTACAGGTGAGAGCCGCCTATTCGATTTTCCCTATCTAATTTTGCTTTCCTTATTTACGCATTGCGGTTTTTACTTCGCTAGCCAGTTTGCCGTCGTGCTGAGTAAAGAAAGTCTAAACGAGCCAGTACGTTTGACTGGCGTACCTTTGCTATGTTGTTCGACGACTGGTTAAATACAATGAGATGGGTGTTTATCTAAAGCTCGTAAACTTCTTTTTAATTATTGTTGAATATATCTATTTTTCAGGAGAAAAAGTTGAAACCGCTCAACGAAATGTTATCAAATCCATCAGATTCATATCCTGTTAGCGGAAAGTGTGAGTGCTTTTTCTTTTTCGTCTTTGTTGGTAAGTTCATTTTGTCGCGATCAATTGGAGGACCAGTGGGCAGCTGATAGGTGTCCGATGCCTTCTCCGAAAAACGTTTCTTCCGAGGGGATGGTGTGGTCAATTCTCCATTGGCATTAACCTCTCTAGTGCTATTCTGTCGCATTGAGTCCACTGATGACATGTGCAGAGAACTTGAGGTGTTGCTGGCTAGTACAGCAGACCCGCCTTCAGCAACATGTAACCGCCGTCTGTCAACAGTCGGTGAGCCAAGTGAATCAATGTCTGTTTCATTTACGCACAAAAGAACGTATTATTTCATTTTTAGTGCTACGCTTTACGTTCATTATGTATATGTATATACGAGACAGGTTACACCATGTTATCAGTCAGTTTTGCGTAGGTCAGAATGGTATTACAAAGTCAGCAGAATCAAAAAGTGAAAATGAATTTAAGACCCTGCATCTCGTGCTTGTTGACAACTTGTCAGCAAGAGCTGTAACTACTCGTAATGGTCCGTATATATTACAAAAAATGTGCAGACGCAAAGGATACAAAATCGATCAAGATTCATGTATCAATCAAAGTTTATACATCATCATGTCTATTTATGTGTATGTAAATTCGTTCTATGTCAGTCTAAATGTGTTTAAGATTCTGCAGTAGTCAGAGGAATTTTTTGTTAAAACAAATCAATAATTTACGTCAAATATGGATGAATCCATCTCAAATGTTTTGAAATGTTTTTGAATAAAGAAAGTTTACAATATTACTGTATATAATTATAAGAAGTTTTGCGTTGAGAGACTTTTGGTAATACGATTGCTGTTCATCTTTAACATTTAATTATGCGCCTTCAAAGCCTGACAGAAAAATAAAATTTTAAACGTACTACTTTAAACTGAATATAGTAGAAGCAAAATTTAACACCTCGTGGCTGCTATGAAAAGCAAATAGTTAATATCATTTTTGTTGTAAAATAAAGTCGTCGATTACAAAACAATCCTATCCTTACCTTTAAATGCCAAAGGATCGGTGAATGATTAGCCAGTGTGAATCAGCAAGCAGAAATAAAAACAGAATTTAATTAGTATGCACGCTCAACGCATATTCTGTCCTATTTAGAAATGAGGATTTTGACGTTGTATAATAATAAATTCAATTTTTACCTTGCGTAATGACAGACAATTAAATGGAACAAATTTTGATAAGAGTGTTCTCTTGTGTAGAATGTATTAATACCAGCTGTTGTGAAATTATAAGACCCCTAATCCAAATGACAAAAAATACGTTAGCACCGATTGTGTAGCTTCCGTTTATAGTTAAATGTATATTTGGTATTATTTCAATCATTTGACTCACAGACTAGTTTATGGCAGGTTAGGTTATTCACCATAAAGTGGAGCATAACGATTAAAATAGGCACAAGAGTGTTTCAATGCTCATACAGCATAAATAATTAAAAACAAACGCAATTTACAATGATTAAGGAAAATTCTATTGTGCCACACAAACATATGTATATAAATAAAAATCCATAATTTTTTATTGTCGACAATTAGCCTACCAAAACCCACTTTAAAAGATCGATTATCTGCAGTCGAACATACTACTCATTTTATGCAATAAAATACAATACCTCTTTTAGAGCAATCTGATGAAGAAGAACTAATTTTTCAGTAATTCAAACCGAAGAACATTCTTAGTAAAGACTATGGCCATATCTTTAATATTCGATAAAATTATATATAAAACTTTCTAAGTCAGGAGAATTTCTGTTTGTTTTTAAAAACAAGAAATTGAAAAAAACGGCGTATTACAAATGCTGTACGTTGCAAGATTCACTCTTCAAAATTAAACACCATGTTAACTTTTTGTATGTATTGAACATATTTTCATGATTCAAATTGCGTGCTCGTCTATGTATGCCTATCTTAATGTTCGTGTATTTAGCGGATTATAATGTGAAGACTTAGATCAATATAATGAATAAATTATTTTTGAAACAAAATTTATATAGAAACAGATAATTCAAAAAAGATGTAACTTGCCGAATCAAATTGTCATAGTTTAGCATTAAGAGAAATGGAATAGGTGGTTATCCTAAATTTGTAAAATTAAGTGAAAGAATTGTTATCACTACTCGCGCATTTCTTGATTGTTTAATTTAATAGCTTGTAAATGTAGGGAAATTTTTTTGAGAAGTAGTATATTTTTTACCGCATAGAGGCGCGAGCCGCATATCAAATTTTTCATACCCTATATAAGCCTTGCGGCTTGATCCTCGTTAGTCAGTTTGCCGTAGTGTACTGACGTAGATAATAAAAGTCAAGAACATTTATTTAATTAAACGAATATTAGTTGCGCGGGTGTTGATAGCATCTACTATAATCAAGGTTGCAAACTAGATATAAACACCTTACCCATTAAGTTGTTACATTTTGTCAGAACAAACTAAGAATTGCATAGTGTAGAAAAGGCAATTCATCCAGTAGACTGAATTTGTCCATATTGGGAACTCATCATGTACTGGCCAGAATTTTCCGCGAACAAGGCTCGAACTTGGGTACGTCTGCTTCGAAATCTGGAGCTCATATGGCATATATTTAGACACAAAGTTCCAAATAACCATCCCTAATCTGTCAGTACTCAACAAACACCACACTAGATGGGAAAATGATATTGAAATGTACATTTATATATTTAAACGAAAATTGGTTGCGCGGGCAGTAATAGCATTTTTCATTATATAAATGTACGTTTAAATGCCAAATTTGACTATAGTAAAAGTCAAGAACACGTCGTTACGTACAACAGACGTAAATTGTGTTCTCTATACGGCAAATTAATTAAAAATATATGAATAATTATATCAAATTCACAAAATTGGTTTCAATATGATCCGAAGCTAGATGTATTAACTATACATTATACTAGAGCTGCCCTTCTATCTGCCTAGTACGTCTTCTATTCTAAAGCCAACATTGAAAATGGCCAAAAATAAGGACCCAACGGACAAGTTCCAAGGTGAAGTTAAAAATTTAATTAATCAAATATTTGGATCTGGGGAATTAGATTCAGTGCTTGGAAAATCATTAATACAAAGAGGCACACTCCCTCCCAGAGTGTATGGTTTAGTAAAAATTCATAAACAAGTTTATCCACTTAGGCTATTGTGAATGTTCAGAATTCTCAAACTTATAAAATGTCCAAATTTCTGTGCCATAGAATAATAACATATACCTATTTTCTACATTATACATTAAAGAACACTTATCACTGCACTGACATTATTAGTAAATATAAATTATTAGAGAATGATATACTGGCGAGCCTGGATGTGATATCTAAGTATACAAACAATCCGGTACAGGTTGCATTAGAGTGTGTCCAACGTTGTCTAACGGATTACCCTGAAATGCTAGAAGGTAGTAAAATGATGTTAAGGAGTATTATGGAAATGCTTAAAATTTGTATGTCCTCTACATACTTTATATTTAGAAATGAATTCTACTTACAAATTAAAGGTGTTCCTATGGGACAACCATTATCGGTCCCAGTCGCTAATATTTACATGCATTATTTAGAAAAAAATAGTTTTTCAGGTCTCCCCTCAAACCAAACTTATATTTAAGATACTTAGATGACATCTTCTTAGTTTGGAATCATGGGGGCAGTGAGTTGGAGAATTTTCTGTATTTAGCTAATCTACTGGGAGAGGTAAAATTTATATTTAAAAAAAAATGAAAGAAGAATTATCATTTCTAGATGTAAAATTAAAACGAATTGGTCAGACATTATAAAAAGATTACCTGATCTGCGTTTTGACTAACGCAGCTTTCATTGTTCCAGTAATTTTCTTTCATCAAAATATTTCGCCCTTGCTTACCGTAGGCCTTCATCAGTTGCATTTCACGAAACAAATGAAGCAAGTGTGTTATTTCCTCTAGTCATAATATTTATATACCTCAGACTGACCTTTCATTAGATATTCGCGTGTCACATATGTGTGTGTGTGTACATTTTCATAACGTTGTTTTCATCTAACTAATTTCGACCAGAGTGGCTGAATAATAATTTATCAATTGCATGCAATAACTATTCGTTTTTAACACACTCAATGTAAATGACGTAACTGAGATGGGGAGACCCATAATTCAGAAACACTCGTCATAAAAACATGCCATGAGTGATAAAACCAGAAGTCCGAACGACTAATGCACATGTTAAATTACAATTCAAACCACTAGGTTGTACTCAAGATAGAGAAGTTAATAACAGTTAATGGCGCACGCCACGCATGTCCATGTGTATGTGATCTTAAAGTCATTAACATTAAAGAGTCTCAAGTTAACAGATATAAAGCATAGGAAGTTAGAATTAGACAGACTACGCGATATATTTAAGACTAATGGTTACCCTCCTCATTTAATAGATACAACAATGAGGGACATGGTGAAGAAATTTAATCCTAGTGTGAGATACACAAAAGCGGATAAGGATAAGGAAGAGCGGAAGGTCATGGTATTACCGGACTCTATATTAAGTAGGAAAGTGAAATCAATAGCTTTAAAATACAATATAAGGACCGTTTTAAAACAGCCCCTTACACTAGGCACTATACTCCCTAACCAAAAAGAAAAGATTGAACCCTTAGACACTTCAGGAGTGTATGAGATCCCATGCAATGATTGCAGTCTCAAGTATGTTGGTGAAACCATGCGTCCAATCAAAGTAAGAAGAGGTGAACATAAAACTGCGTGTAAATATGGACATATTGCTAAATCTGACCTTGCTCGTCATGTAGTGGAGACTGGGCATACTATCGACTGGAAGGAATGCAAACGCATAGCAATATGTAGTCGTAATAGGATGACGAGATTGATTAGGGAATCTATAGAAATTAAATCTAGAGATAATATTATGAATGAAACAGCTGTTGAAAAATCTTTAGGTCCGATTTTGAATACTGCACTAGCTAGTGGAAGAAAAAGGCGATTGCATGAATTGGTAACTGAAGCTAGCTCCAGTAAAAGATTAAGAATATCAGATTAAGATTGACTAATTAGTGGGCTTTTATTCAACAAATGAATAAACAATTATTATGAATATAGTCTTCAAAATTTCATCTCTAACTATTCATTTGATTTTAAAACAAATAGTGATTTCAACCTTAATTTTCTGTTTTACACACCCAACCTACCCATTGTAAATATTCTAATAATACAATAGTTATAAGTAATAATTTGTCTGACGCGTGCAAAGGGTAAATTAATGTCTATTGACTGCAGTTTCATTTAGATGTACGTACATGTGTATCAAAATAAAATAATTTAACCAAGTTTTTAGTTATGCATACACATACACATGGACATGCGTGGCGTGCGCCATTAACTGTTATTAACTTCTCTATCTTGAGTACAACCTAGTGGTTTGAATTGTAATTTAACATGTGCATTAGTCTTCGGACTTCTGGTTTATCACTCATGGCATGTTTTTATGACGAGTGTTTCTGAATTATGGGTCTCCCCATCTCAGTTACGTCATTTACATTGAGTGTGAAAAAAAACGAATAGTTATTGCATGCAATTGATAAATTATTATTCAGCCACTCTAGTCGAAATTAGTTAGATGAAAACAACGGTTATGAAAATGTACACACACACATATGTGACACGCGAATATCTAATGAAAGGCCAGTCTGAGGTATTGAAATATTATGACTAGAGGAAATAACACACTTGCTTCATTTGTTTCGTGAAATGCAACTGATGAAGGCCTACGGTAAGCAAGGCCGAAATATATTGATGAAAGAAAATTACTGGAACAATGAAAGCTGCGTTAGTTAAAACGCAGATCAGGTAATTACAATTATTCCAGGTGCGCATCAAGGCAACTCCTTCAAGAAACATTATAAAAAGATATTTAAAGGTAGGCTACTTATTCTGGTACTCTCCTGAATTAAGGTTCTAATCACTCGTTTTGGATGAAAATAGGCATTCTAAAATCCATGTCAATAAGAAGTCTTAAAATAGTGGATTTAAAATATAGGGACAAAGAACTGATGAAATTGAAAGAAATATGCAGGATAAATGGTTATCCGGAAAAATTAACTGAGAAAATCATAAACAAGACACAATTGTGATTTAATAGAAAACCAACCCAAGTGAAACAGATAAGGGATTTAGAAAATCAAAATGAAGATAAGCACAGAACTTTGGTTCCAACAGATTCTAAATTAAGTACAAAAATTAGGACATTAGCAACGAAATACAACATAAGAGCAGTGTTAAGACAATCAGTTACAATGGGCAATAAGCTACCAAATCAGAAAGAAAAAAATAGAACCGCTCAACACATCATGGGTTTATTAGATACATTGTAAAGATTGCAATCTCTGGAATATAGGTGAAACCATGCGTCCAATAAAGGTACGTAGAGGGGAACATAAAACTGCTTACAAATATAGACATAGTTATAGATCAGATCTAGCTAGGCATTCAATGGAGACAGGTCATCAGATAAACTTGGATGGCTGTAAACGGATTGCACTATGTAACCGAAATAGATTAACCAGGTTGGTTAGAAAATCAATTGAAATAAAATCAGGAATGAACGTCATGAATATGTCATCTGTAGAAAAATCATTAGGCCCAATATTTAATGAAGCCTTCTCGAATGGAAGAAAACTTATCTTAGAGGAATAAAAGTAACAATAAATCCAACTAAGAGACCGCGACTGTGAAACTGAGGTAGAAAACGGAACAAATCACATGGCGTTAGAAAGAAGTAATTTGGCTATAATTATAGTAAATCGAATGCTTTCGGAGCAATATATATAATATATATATATATATATATATATATATATATATATATATATATATATATAAATATGTATGTATTATTAAGTAATGATGGTAAAATGCTTAAATATTTAAGTAATATCTGGATGGACCTCACTTGGTTGCTTAAATGTCTAATTAGATACGCATATTCAACACACACACACACACACACACATATATATATATATATATATATATATATATATATATATATGATAAACATTTTCGATTTGTATAAAATTAGAGAGGAACTCACCTTGTTGGTTATATGTTTATCTAAATATACTTAACAGATATGTTTATCTATATTTATATACTTATTACACATAACCATATATATGAATGATTCTATATATTCATGGTTGCTTAAAAGCTAATGTCGATATTCGCAATATATATGTAGAAGAATATGTCGATTATTATATATAAGGTGAGAATAACTCACATGGTTGCTTATGTGGATTGAGATATAACTATATATATATATATATATATATATATATATATATATATATATATATATATAGGGTATAGACGTATATATTTATGTTTTGATATTTATATATGCATATAGATTGTGAGTATAAATAGTATATATATATATATATATATATATATATATATATATATATGTATGTATATACTGTCGTGTAAAGTCCATCCCTCCTCAACGTGGTACGACGGTTTCAACCATGTTTCGATGGCCGATCGTACATGGGCTAACGGGGCTAAGTGGCGGTGTGTCTACCTAGGGCGTTGTGGATCTCCGACCGTCAATCGGATCTTCCTATAAAATCACCACATGAGCCCGACGACGGCACCATGACTCGGCGTATGTTCCCCGCCACAAAACGGGTTCAACAGCCACAGGACTACATGGACTCCTGGACAGTATCCCGTACTCTCCGAATGGCGAATGAGGTCTCAACAGCCACCGGCAACCATGCAACTTACTGCTGCCTCTGCAGCCTTCGCTTGGATGTGCAAAGGCTAGAGGTGCGTCCTCGATCAAAAAAGCCGAGTGGTGAAGGGACACCACTTGTACCAAATTCCCAAGAAACCTCAGTGAAATGTGGAGCCGGCTTATCCTCCAAAAGGAGTCAGCCGCAGTAAAGAAAAGTAAAGCGCATATGTGTATGTGTATATATATATATATATATATATATATATAAATTAAATATAGTTATACACTCAGGGTAATCGTGGGTACTTGAAGTTCTAAAACCCATTGCATTGCTTATGGATACATATACATACATATATAGGGCTATATATATACATAGACATAAAAATAGATGTAAAAATATTACCAAATACGTTTTGACAGATATAATTTATCCGTTGCTTTTATGCTATTTATATTATATATATGATTTATACACGTATATGTATGATGGATTTATAAAGATATTTATAAAAGATGTGGGAAGAACCCACATGGTCCCTTAATTTATATAGGATATGATTATTAATGTGTATTTGGTTGAGAGACGATTCGTTAGTTTAGGCTTCGTATTCGGTCTGGTTTAAACGATAGAATAATACTATATTCTTTCAACAGCTCTATTAGCCTCTCTCTCTATAACCTATTGCGAACAGGATGGGATTAGGTAAATAAGGGTATTTGAGGATTACTGCAATATTAAAATAAAAATTTTTCCTTGATCCTTTATGCTTCCGGAACAGCAATTGTTAATATGGACATCATGGATAGGCGTGTATTTCAATCCATAAGGTTTTCTTATATTCGCGAGTTATTCCTTAAATGCCACTTCAGTAGGGTACACATATTTGTTTATAGGTGGTTGTGTGCGGGGAGAGTGGACAGGGATAAGTTTTTGTATACATTTGAGTATTAGAGACTAGGTATGAAGACCGGATGTTAGGGAGACAATAAAAAATACTAATATATATGCAAGTATGTTTTAGGTGTTGCGAACCAAGTAAAAAATTAGTTCAGTTATTATTATAATCAAGGTTGCGGTCTTGATATAAACACCTGACCCATTAATTACTTACATATGTCAGTATAAACTAAGAATTGTATAGTGTAGGAAAGGCAATTATTAGTTTATACTGACATATGTAAGTAATTAATGGGCCAGGTGTTTATATCAAGACCGTAACCTTAATTATAATAATTGTTATCATCAGCCGCGCAACCAATGTTCGTTTAACAATATAAATTAGTTCAGTTGTTACCAGAAGGATAAAACAAAGGCAGCATGAACGGAAAGTATAATCTCATGCAAATTCGTTTCGTGCTTACTGGCGTCTCATCAGTACGAGCCGGTATTACGCCCTTTAACCACTATATATTTGGGTGAAGAATGTGGGATAATAGGACGGTACAATCGCTCCTAGACGCATGTGTAAATCTTACAGTAGTGGAGCTAACATCATCATATAAAGTCTCGACATCGCGGCTTCAACGCTAATTCACTCTATACAATATATATACCGAGACTGTAAATGATACTAACACTATGTCTATTGTGTCAGTAACCGATACCAACATTATAGTACCGAAAAAGTACATGGTACTAAAATTATGATTGCGAGTCGGTATAGTATTTAACTGTTATATATTGAATTTAATGATGTCATGCGTACCGCAAAATGTGATAACTGATATTGATCAAGGCCAGAGTGTATAGGATATATCGGGAGTAACAGGTGTTCAGAAATAGTTGTAATTCTCAATTTTGGTGAACTCTAGCATTCATTGATATTCCATCATATTGGTACCATGTACCGAATCTCGAAAACCATAGTGTTAGATACCATATGTAACCATATCGGTACAATAATGTTGGTATCGGTTACTAACACAATAGCCATTGTTTTAGTTTCCTTTACAGACTCGGTATATATATATTATATAGAGTGAATTGGCGTTGAAGTCGCATTGTCGAGACTTTATATGATGTTAGCTTCACTACTATAGGTTTAGACATGCGTCTAGGAGATTGTACCGTCCTATTATCCCACATTCTTCACCCAAATATATGGTGGTTAAAGGGCGTAATACCGGCTCCTACTGATGAGTCGCCAGTAAGCACGAAACGAATGTGTATGAGATTATACTTTCCGTTCATGCTGCCTTTGGTTTATCTTTCTGATCACAACTGAACTAATTTTTACTAGGTTCGCAACACCTAATACATACTTGAATAAAAAATACTTTTGGAATTAAAATAAATATAAATATATCTGTTTTGAATAATGACACCACATTTGACACAAGTGTTTTTTTCCAGTGTATATGGTGTCAACCTTAATGATGGGACTGGAAATAAGGTCTCAAAAATTAGGAAACGGAAGAGTGAAAAATCTTGTTCCAATGTCATTTTTAGACAAGCAGCTGATGGAAGGCTTAAAAAATGGGACAATTGAGAACCCATCAATCAAGGCCAAAAATCGGAGCACCTGAAAATGGACAACTTTGAAGATTTTACCGACCTACGAGTGCTATCGATTGTCCCGCACAAGAAAAATGCGGTCAAATCCACAACAAGAAGGACAGCAGTGAGCAAAAACATTCAACATTTAAACTAAAATTAGTCATAGCAATTACGTTATTTTCAAATTCTTAACGGTCTACAATTAAATGATCAATTATTACCTTTGAAGAAATTTTTTTCTAGAGGACTGGTTAATTACTCAAGTATAGATTTATGGTTCATTTTTGACACAGCTTGTATAGTGTACAACGCATTTAGCACAGCCAAACTTAAAATTTTCAAGATCATGCTCCATACCCAATGAATTTACTGATGTTCATAACAGGGAAATTATATTTTGTCCTAAGTGTAAGATATTTAAATATTCTTGAACTGTTAAATTGCAAAATAAAATCTTTGCTTAAGCTATTAGTATTTAGAGAAGATATGTGTGTTAGTTTCCAAATTTAATCAATTAGGAATGCTTTGGCTTAGGGTTTTAAATGTAATCGAGTAGCACTTCTTACCAATCTTCATTGTGCTTAATGGCTTCAATTTGTAATAACTAAATATGAACCCATTCAGTATGGTAAATAAATCAAGTTATTTAATAACATAACAGTATCACTATAATTGTATAAAATGGAAAGCTTATGTACATTGAATTGAGTTTACAGTGATTGTTAACCGAAACATCTACTACCCTGACGAAGCAAAATATGCTAAAATGAGCTGCATATTTGATTGTCTTCAAATAGTAATAAAAAATAATCGAACAACATTTAAATTTCTACAGATTAACAGGCGAAGGCAGATGTATGGAAATAGATAATGCATTACAATTTAACAATAATTGTTTGCGCGGCTGGCGGTAGTTTTGTTATGTTGTTCGACGACTGGTTAAATACAATGGGATTGGTGTTTAATTCAAGCTCGCAAACTTGATTTAAAGAATAGATAATGCATGTTAGGTTGCTCAAACTTCCCTGGTCAAGAGAATGTAACATTTGGTTATTAAACAAACACCTCTCTCATTAACACAAAAATATTTTAAATTTTGTAAATCCTTTCTTCAAAATTTCGCATATAGAAACCTAAGTTAATCTGCACCGTTTCCTAGTAACAGAAGAAATATATATGATAGCAAAGCTACGTGTGAAACAAGCAACACGCATGATTCGGTACAATGGCCCAGCTACTTTTATAGGACCTAAATTGCCTTTGTATATACAGATACAAGTATATATAATAATAATTAAATTCAACCTCATCTCCTCAAATGGCTTAGTTTTTGTATTATAAGCGAAGATAAAAATGTCAAGACAGAGCTTTATGCCAAAAGCGCTGTTAAAAATATCTACCAAAAAAACGCTCGACAAAAAACGATATCAACTTGTGCAAAATTGTCTTTTGCATGCAATCTGCGTCTTTGTTGATGTGGTGGATGAGTTTAAGTATCCTGTAGCAAATTCCGTTAAGTTCAATGCCAAGCTTCTGCAATTCCTGAAATTAATGCTTACTGCCCAATAAGCAAAAAAATATTTCAAGTATGACAAGAAGGATAAACCAAAGACAGCATGAACAGAAATTATACATGAGTGTACACGATATTATACTTTCCGTTCATGCTGCCTTTAGTTTATCCTTCTGGTCACAACTGAACTAATTTGTTACTAGGTTCGCAAAACCTAATACAAAATTGAATATATATTTGGTCTCCACTACGAGTAGTATCTAAACGTTTATCTTATGCGGACATTACACAAACTAACACCCACATACAAACACACACACACACACACACACACATATATATATATATATATATATATATATATATATATATATATATATTCGTAGTACCCCACCGATATAAAAAAATATAAAGAGAATTTTTATTAGATACAAGAATATTTAATTTATTACTGATTGATATTGATAAACCTATGCTTAACTTATAACAAGTAAAAATTGGCATTATTGATGGACAGAAAGTAGGTAAATTCGATATTGATTTTGAGGCAGCATTTAAATTGCTATTTAAACAAACGGACGACTTAGGATTTACAAGCATTGATTATAAAAAGGGTTTAATACTAATTCAGTTGATCAGGTTACACATTTGAAATAGTTCCAACAAGCAGAATAGCATGCATTGACAAAGCAACATATAAATGCGCTTAAATAAATCATCAGAATTTCAAACATCAAAATTCTGTTCACTAATAAATTTAAGAGCTGTGCTATAATGGACAAGTCAGGCTATATACAAAAGATGGAGAAAGTATGGAAAAGCAATAAAAAATTCACGCTTCTGTAGGGTAAATAAGATGAAATAGGCAAAGTTGAGCGCAAAGTAATATATGAAATTAAAGTTTTAACAGATTCTGGTTTAAATGATTAGAAAGTTGCATAGAAACTTAAGCCAGCTAGATCATCTACACCAACAATATACGAACTACCAAAAGCAAAAATAAAAGATGTCCTATAAGACCAATATTATCAATGGTTCATTCTCCGTATCGTGCGTTGACTAAATGGTTATTCCGTATACTGAAATCATTGCGAAAATAACTAGGTATTTATAAGGTTTCCGATTCCTTTGATTTTATCAACAGAACTTAAGATATAAATGTTAAAAAAGGACTATGATGTCTTTTGACGAAAACATTACCACCTCCAGTCCAAGGATACACCATACGCAAGCTTATTTTGCTATGCGCGAAAGATGTACAGTTGCATTTTAATTGAATCAGCAATAGACAGATTTATGAATTGGCAATGGCGAGCCCCTTATCTCAATTTTTGAGTGAGATTTTCTTAGACTATCTTGAGAACACCATTTAAATTAAATTAATGTGCACAATACATACGATATTTTGCTGATATTTTCCCTTTTATTAAAAGCAGGCCTCAATCAGGAATGTTGTTTCAACGTTTCGATAAAGCGCATAAAATGTGTTTACCGTAATGGAGCATGAGAAAGATGATTGTCTTAGATGTACTATTAAAGATAGGTTATAATGGTAAATTCAATAGATTAATTTAGTATAAAGTAACCTGGTCTGTATAGTGTTAGCATTATATCAGTTTCACGGCTTTTCGATATAAATTAACAACAGTTCGAGGATATTTTTCTAATAATTAACAGATTCGTCAGTCCAGATTCAAAAAGTGACAGTCATAATAAAGCAACGTACTTAGATAATTAACTGAGTCAATTATTAAACGGAGAGATCAAAACGAATGGGCGTATTTGGTACTATACAAGAAGGAACTGTACTTGAGCCCATTTAAAGGAGATGCTGTCTTCTGCACAACACGGTATAAAGTTGAAGCGTTATTAATATGAACATTAAATGCAGTTAAACTACGAATGTTAATTAAGGTAAAACACTCTCCTTTACCCGCAACTTAAGAGAAACAACCGATAATATCGGTTTCAAATATTATTTACCAATATACATACGCAAGTTGTCGATCAACTTTTGGATGGCCGATCGACAAGACGTTAATTACTCGAATGAGAGATTAATGTAACCCCAATGCCTTTTTTTAAATGAAATGTTGAACACACGTCTGCAAATGCGCAACATATTGATGAAACCTCACACTTCTGTTCTTCAGTCGTAGCATTTAATAAAACTACTAAATAAAATAACAAATTGAGTTAGCCAAATACGAAGCTTTATGGATAAACAAGACGCAACCGGATTTATGCAAGTAGAAAAAGCATGTTCTGGCATGGAGTTTAAACTGGATGTAATGCACGCAATAAACTGGATGTTCCTCACACATTTACACTTTCAGTTTTGCTTTGACCTCAATATATATATATATATATATATATATATATATATATATATATATAAGGTTTTGTTCCATTTGTACATACTTGAGAAGAATACGATGAAAGAAACGGTTCTTCTATCTGATAAAATTTCTTGCCATTTTGTGAATGGAAGGGGTTTATGAATTTTTATTATGGTTCGCCTAATATATATATATATATATATATATATATATATATATGTTGATTTATGAAAGTTGCAATAAAGACTAAACTGTTCTCAAACCGTCATAAACGTTTGCAAATTTATGCGCAGTTAAATATCTTACCTCGATGAATCAAAAGTACTTTCTTCTCAGCACCATTGTAATTAACCAGTTCGCCGAGTGCACGCAAATCCATTCCACTGGGGCGCATATCAGTGCCCTCGTGTAGGAGTTCGACAGACTTCGTGATTGATAGACTTTGTTTCAGCAAACGCTTTTGCTTTAGTTTGGTGCGCCACCAGTGCATGGTCATACAACAGAGAAACAAAAACAGCCCAGCTGTTATGTAAACAGGCAGAGCGGCTAGTATCGGCGCTTTCACATCTAACGATTTTGAAAAACACAAAATGTGGACAAGAATACACGGGAATAATGAAGAACAAGCAATTGTTGTCTTAAATTGGTAATCAATTTCTAAAATAATTGCATTCCGCGTGAATTCATTCATTTGCGAAGAAGCTTGGAAAAACGTAAATCCGAGTAAGAATTTCAACAGCCTAATTTCCGGCCAGAAAGATATCTTAAGAGTACTATAGGAACAGTTGCAAAACACTGTCTTCAATTGTTTCTGTGTATATTTCTGCTTCCCTTTGGAAAACATTTTTTCAACGGGAAGCACAACTCACGAAAAAATTGACAATTATTTGACTTAATGTTTGTTAAATTGTTTAAAACTGACTTCCGAATCCGGAAACGGTAATATACCAATTAAAATTGAAGGCTGTGGATGCGAACACCTTGTTGGGTAAACAAGGGCCAGGTTATTTAATCTATTCCCTGTCGCACAAAATGTTTCGTTTAAATCGTAAATCACCTTTACTGCAACGGGTTTTTATCTATAAAGTATTTTTATCTCGATTACTAATTAGGCTTGTAAGATATATATTTATTAGGTACAAAAAAATTTTATCCAAATCTCATTCTGTACGTACAAAGAAACATGAGACCATTTCAAACTGATTAAAATGTTAACAATCATTTGGCATGTATGTATTAGGTGTTGCGAACCTAGTAACAAATTAGTTCAGTTGTGACCAGAGGGATAAACCAAGGGCAGCATGAAAAGAAAGTATAATCTCATGCACATTCGTTTCGTGCTTACTGGCGACTCATCAGTAGGAGCCGGTATTACGCCCTTTAACCACTATATATTTTGGTCAAGAATGTGGGATAATAGGACGGTACAATCTCCTAGACGAATGTGTAAACCTGCAATAGTGAAGCTAACATCGTATAGTCTACGACAATGCGACTTCAACGCTACCTCACACTATATAATATATATACCGAGTCTGTAAAGGATACTAACACTATGGCTATAGTGTTTGTAACCGATACCTACATTATTGAATCGAAGAGGTACATGATACTAACACTATAGTTTCCGAGTCGGAACATGGTACCAACATGATGGATATAAATTTATGCTATAGTTCACCGAAATTGAGAATTACAACAATTTCTGAACACCTGTTACTCCAGTAAATCCATACACTCTGGCCTTGATCGATATCAGTTATCACATTTCGCGGTAAGTATGACATCATTCAATTCAATATATTACAGTTAAATACTGTTTGTTGCGAAGAACTAATATATTGTTGTAATTCTCAATTTGGGTGAACTTTAGCATAAATTTATATCCATCAGGTTGGTATCATGTACCGACTCGGAAACCATAGTGTTAGTACCATGTACCTTTTCGGTACAATAATGTTGGTATCGGTTACTAACACAATAGCCATAGTGTTAGTATCCTTTACAGACTCGGTATATATATTATATAGTGTGAGTTAGCGTTGAAGTCGCATTGTCGTAGACTATACGATGTTAGCTTCACTATTGCAGGTTTACACATTCGTCTAGGAGATTGTACCGTCCTATTATTCCACATTCTTCTACCAAATATATAGTGGTTAAAGGGCGTAATACCGGCTCCTACTGATGAGTCGCCAGTAAGCACGAAACGAATGTGCATGAGATTATGCTTTCCGTTAATGCTGCCTTTAGCTTATCCTTCTGGTCACAACTGAACTAATTTGTTACTAGGTTCGCAACACCTAATACATACTTGCATATATATTAGCTCTTCGCAACAAACGGTATTTAATCATTTGGCATAATTTTGGCTAAGCTCGATAGAAAATGCAAACAAGTAAAAATCGCTTTTGTGCAAACGGTTTTGAACAACTTGTACTCATAGCAGTCGCCATAAGCACACCTCATCGTTGCCAGAAATAAAACGTGCTGTAATGGTCTCTCACACTTCTTACTATGCATACTGAGTTACGTTACAGATGTACAAGCAATATCATACTTCCTTTGTCAACATTCGAACTTTGTAAGAATGATATCACACTGCAAATTGTTTGCTTGCAACACCAAGCTAAATTTTATTAACTACGGGTCGAATTTCAAGTACAGATGTCGTTGTTTGCACACAAAATGATTTTGCATTGTTATAACCGGTTAACAAATCCAGCAATCATATTTAGAATACGGAAATAACTTTTAAGTTAAAATGGCGCACCCAAATTTTGTTATTCCACAAAACGTTCTACAGCAATTCCTAAGCAACATTTACATAAAACTATAATGAATATATAGGTATATGTCCTTAATTAAATTTGACAATAATAGTGTTAATCTTTTAATTTGTGTGCATTTAATGATTTGTCAAGCTATAAATGCTCGAAAAAAAATGTGTTTTAATTATCGCTAATGATCTTGATAAGCGTGCATTTAAGTTTTTCTGGCAATGCCTAAATAAGTTTGACCACAGATACAATATCAGTTATAGATCTCATTGCCATTTAATCATCTTGAAGTAAATGCCTAAACAAGATTAACCAAATATGCATAATCAGCTCTAAATTTCATTTTGATTATATCCTTCGGGTGCGACAGGGTGGCTCAGTGGTTAATGCACAAGATTCCAAAGCAGATGTGTCCGGTTTCGATCCCTGCCCGCGGCACATTACGTGATGGTTTCCTAATATGGACGAAACCGGTCTACTGTGTGAATTGCCTTTTTTAAACTATACAGTGCTTAGTTTATGCCGATAAATGTATGCACTTAATGGGTCAGGTGCTTATATCAAGATGGCAACCTTGATTAAAGTAATTTTTATCACCGCCCACGCAATTTAATTAGATAAAATAAACAAATGTTTACTTGTAGATATTTGAGGATTAAATAAGAAATTTTGCTTTCATCTAAAAAAGTGTTTTTCCCTGTATACAAGGATACGTTATTATGAATTTTTACTCTGCTCACATTTACAACAAGTATTTTACATTATTTTGTGTATGCTTATTTTTAAAATATTGATAAAAACTAACAATTTTTAGGATAATGCTCAAAACGCTTAACTGCATGTTTGACCAGCCAAAAGGCCAAATATGCAAGATTCTTTTCTACAATTCAATAGCTTTGAACTCGTCCGTCTTAGTGATTAGAAATTAACGCAGATAAAGCGCTGCTATACAATTTAGAATTTGGTAGTTAGGGTGGTGGTAACAATTCATTAAATGAAGTTCGCGAGCTTGAAGTAAACAATTTTTATACAGTCACGAACATCAACTGTTTTTAGCTTTCACCACATATACATATATAGGCAATAAAATTTAACAATAATTGATTGCGCGGGTGGTGGAAAAAATTCTTTAAATCAAGTTTGCGAGCTTGAAGTAAACACCTGTCCCATTTTATTTAACCAGTCGTCGAACAACATAACAAAACTACCGCCAGCCGTAACGCATTGAAGCGGTATTATGTTGCATATATCATTCCGCTACAGGAGCGTGTTAAACCCTAGTCCAAAATACACATTTAGCAATTGAAAATAACTTTCTGCTTGGCTTAAACGATTTCTAAGCTATTTCATATTTTATTTGAAAATGGAACTATTTTATACGGTTTACCTTTCTGAAGAACAATTACGAACTACATGTATCTACGTGACTTACTCAAGCATTTATTCTTCAATTGCACTGCTTGATATGGTTGGATCTTGCGCTTGTTCAAGCACTTGAGAGTGGTTCACGCAATTAGTATAATGGTGTGTCTGCATTTACTATTAATTGGGCTGTTCTGGTGGTACAAATGCGCTGTAAGAATTTCTCATACTCAGAAGGCAAATGAACAGAGATCAGTTTAATAGTTTCAAACTCATAGTGTCCATATATAGCCCACACTGAACTATGAATTAAATTATTAGGCGGCAGTAAAGTATCATTATATCATGTAAATGCAATTTTGTGCAGTGGCAGTATTAGTAGTGGTAGTAGTATTGTTAGTAATATTAGTTGTAGTATTAAGAGTATAATTAGTATTAATATGGGCTCTCAGCACGAATAGAAAATAATAACGATAAGCACCTCAAAAGAAGTTATTAATTTTTTTCTTCATAAATGAAATTGTACTGTTCTTATAGACACATTGAATGGTTTAGTCTAAAAAGCAGGCAATTGGCTGACAAATCCAGCAACAAGCAATTTACTCTTAAGCTTTCGGCGTGGAAGAAAATAAATCTGGTTACATAATCATGTAAACATATTGGGCGTCGGTTAACGCGCTGAAAGTATATTACGTTAGATAAAAGGTCTACATTCTGCAGTATTGCAGCTAAAGACGAGTTATTAAAAAAATTCTAGACATCGATCATGGAATTCTTGTTTAGGGAACCTGCGCATCTGCATGTTTATTCTTTCTAAGAGAAAGGTGATAACTTTTAAATGTTGTGATAGTTAAAACACCATGTCCAGATTTTCAAGATTAAGATGTTTGAATAACATCAGAACGATATGAAGCTTCAAAAGAAGTATGATACCATTCAATGGATTTGAAGGAGGCGAGACAGGCATGTGATTAGGGTCTCACCATCTCTTTGCTTGATTTTATCTATTATTGAGAAGTTAAAACGGTGTAGGAGAACGCTCTAACAGTTATAACGGATAATGGAAAGGCAATTGCTTTTTCTCTGAGTTAAGTCTGCATAAAAATGAATATTTCCCAAGCCTGAATTATAAAACTTTAAGAATTTCCGTATCGAAAATAATGTAGTTGGGCAAAACCAATCAGATATAGCCGACAAAGCACTACCAAAGTTATCTTCCAAAAAAAGAATCACTTATAAAAAGCTGTGAATTGTGTTTTGTGTGACCTCGGTGGTTGGAGATTCAACAGAGGAAATATATCTGGTAACGAATCTACAAGGAATAGTACTCAATCTTCTAGTAAGAAATAGCTGTAGTTGAGGCCATTGGCAAGGCAAAGTGGTCAGCAGCTTAAATTTGATAACTTTATAGAAGCCAAAGCCTCATTCCTTGTCTAGACGCATAAAACAGCATAACCGTTATCAATCGTATGAGTAGTTAAAATGTTGAGTTGGCTTAAATAACGGGTCCATAAACACGATTTAAACAACTAATATAGCCAATCGTGAAATAAAATATTTATTACTTAACTCACGTATGTAAATGTAGCCAAATACGCAGAATGTTGTGCTAGTGACAGCATAAAGCTATGAAACCAACATTTCCAATAAAGTAATCTTATTTGGACTACTCACAGCGAAATAAGCATCAACTCGTTTGAATACATTGTCTAAACCTTTGCATATTGTTTTGTTTCTCGTTAACCAGTCAGCTACGATGCTCTGGTAGTAACCATGACTTATAAAAATAAAGCGATATGTAAATGTAACGATAGCTATGCTCTGTTTTCGATAGATTTAAATATTAAATTAAATTTTTATTTGTTTTCTTTAACTAAATTTGAATAATATTCTTCAATTTTGTATAATCAAATAAGACGCGTTCCTCCTTTACATCAACACATAAAGTTCTTCTAACAGAGTGCACATTTTTTATATTGAAACAAGATATCATTTTAAAGTCTTTGTGCAACACAAATTCGCTGCACTTTTAAAATGTGATTTTAAAGTTATTGACGCTAAAAGAGCACCTTCAGTTATCAGACTGTCGATTACCGGCTATTTCAATTTGTCATTTTTAAAAATTTCATTCATTATATCGAGCGGAGTTTATGGTTAAATAATATAAGCAGACAATAAGGTTTCACGTGTTAACGAAGCAGACTGAGAGCAGAAAGTGGTCTGAGTTAATGAGAAACCGATTTGCAGACACATGGCTTATGAGCATGACTATAATACCCAGCATTACACTATAAAATTTGAAATAAAAGTTAAATTGCAGCATTACCACGGAGGTCCTGTAGGAGGTACATTGGAACACACATCAAAACAACAGACTAAAGGAAGGTCAACTCTAAATTTATATAATGCATACAAAAAGGCAATAAATGAATCAAAGCGAGGCAATATCGACAA
>JAQBSW010011098.1:0-21454 GCA_029291075.1 Eudiplozoon nipponicum | reverse complement strand
TAACAAATTAGTTCAGTTGTGACCAGAAGGATAAACCAAAGGCAGCATGAACGGAAAGTAAAATCTCATGCACATTCGTTTCGTGCTTACTGGCGACTCATCAGTAGGAGCCGGTATTACGCCCTTTAACCACTATATATTTGGTAGAAGAATGTGGAATAATAGGACGGTACAATCTCCTAGACGAATGTGTTAACCTGTAATAGTGAAGCTAACATAATTTAAGTCTACGACAATGCGACTTCAATGCTAACTCACACTATATAATATATATATCGAGTCTGTAAAGGATACTAACACTATGGCTATTGTGTTAGTAACTGATACCTTTTTTAAATCGATGAGTACCGGATACTAACACTATGGTTTCCGAGTCGGTACATGATACCAACCTGATGGATATAAATTTATGCTAAAGTTCATCCAAATTGAGAATTACAACAATTTCCGACTTTAGATTATGTTAGCTTCACTATTACAGGTTTACACATTCGTCTAGGAGATTGTACCGTCCTATTATTCCACATTCTTCTACCAAATATATAGTGGTTAAAGGGCGTAATACCGGCTCCTACTGATGAGTCGCCAGTAAGCACGAAACGAATGTGCATGAGATTATACTTTCCGTTCATGCTGCCTTTGGTTTATCCTTCTGGTCACAACTGAACTAATTTGTTAATAGGTTCGCAAAACCTAATACATACTTGCATATATATTAGCTCTTCGCAACAAACAGTATTTAACTGTAATATATTGAATTGAATGATGTCATGCTTACCGCGAAATGTGATAACTGATATCGATGAAGGCCAGAGTGTATGGTTTAACTGGAGTAACAGGTGTTCGGAAATTGTTGTAATTATCAATTTGGGTGAACTTTAGCATAAATTTATATCCATCAGGTTGGTATCATGTACCGACTCGGAAACCATAGTGTTAGTATCCGGTACTCATCGATTTCAAAAAAGGTATCAGTTACTAACACAATAGCCATAGTGTTAGTATCCTCTACAGACTCGGTATATATATTATATAGTGTGAGTTAGCATTGAAGTCGCATTGTCGTTGACTTTAGATTATGTTAGCTTCACTATTACAGGTTTACACATTCGTCTAGGAGATTGTACCGTCCTATTATTCCACATTCTTCTACCAAATATATAGTGGTTAAAGGGCGTAATACCGGCTCCTACTGATGAGTCGCCAGTAAGCACGAAACGAATGTGCATGAGATTATACTTTCCGTTCATGCTGCATTTGGTTTATCCTTCTGGTCACAACTGAACTAATTTGTTACTAGGTTCGCAAAACCTAATACATACTTGCATACATATTAGTTCTCCGCAACAAACAGTATTTAATTAATTAAATTGTTTGTTTTGCTCAAATCTGTAAACTGCACTATTTAAATATTAACAAAAAATAAAATTACGCATCAATTTTCGGTTGACTTCCATACCTTCATGTGAATACATTCCTATTCATATTTTAACAACTTCTTCTGTTTTATAAAAAAACGGTATTTTACAAGGTAGTTTTTGTCAGAATGCTGCGCTAAAAATTAATCAATAGGTAAACCATAAACGAACAAAATTTTTATACGGAATTTTTAAACTTTATTTTTAAAATTGTGCCAGTATCTTCTCTCGAGGTGCGGTGTTCTTATTGGTTTTGTATCTTTGAAAATCTTATGCCTTTGCTACTTCACCGTCAGTAAAGTGACTGCTTAATAAATCCGCAGATTAATTATTCGTGTGTTTGTTGTCAATTGTGCGTAGACGACACGTAATCTGATGGACGGTCTGCGACTAATTCGCTTGCTGCGCATTGCCAGGGCCGTTCGCCGTCTCGACCAATACATGGAACACGTGCGAGCACTTCTCATCCTCATGATTCTCTGCTTCTTCACTCTGGCGCACTGGTTCGCCTGCCTGTGGTATATTGTTGGCGTCTCCGATCTGGAGCGGCACATTCATTTCGGGTGGATACCGCGCGCCTACAACGACTCGCTTGCACCCTTTCATGCCAGCATGCTACGCCAACGGATGCCTAATTTTACAAAAACCAGCTTAGGAAATAACACGATAGCGAATCAAATAACAGGTTCACAAGCATGATAATTATTATTAAATGAAATTAATTATGTATTCATAAACATGTGCAACCAGTAGACAGAATGGCTCTGTTAAATAGATTTACCAGTGGCATTCTACAATAAGTCAGCCTTTAAAATTGATCAGAATCACAATAAATGCGTTATTAAACAATTAAAGAGCTATTGCGCACCTATTAACAAATTGGACCAAACAGGCAAAGAGGGATATGCCAGTCAGCATCAACAAGAAGTGTAACCTCGTGTACATATGTATTTCGTACTTAGTGAGCGACACCTGAGTAGCAGACGATACTCGGCACTACACCTAACATATACTTGATCAAGAAATGTGTCGGACAGGTGAACGGTAAAATTCACCAATATGGCTGTTTATTCAAGGATTAATTGAGTTTATCTGGTTCAAAGTACCTCCTATATACTTGCCAACACTCACATTCTGTTCCACAGGTACTGCATCAACATCATACGTTACAATTTCCATCAGTCTCTGCATCCACCGTTTAATTCTTCTTTATTTTCATCTGTTATTAGTTAGCCATTTAGTACGTTATTCAGTAAGACTGTTAAATAATTACTTAGATAGTTCGTTAGGTAATTAAATATTTAGCTAGTTAGTTAGTTAGTTAGTTAGTTAGTTAGTTAGTTAGTTAGTTAGTTAGTTAGTTAGTTAGTTAGTTAGTTAGTTAGTTAGTTAGTTGGTTAGTTAGTTAGTTAGTTAGTTAGTTAGTTAGTTAGTTAGTTAGTTAGTTAGTTAGTTAGTTAGTTAGTTAGTTAGTTAGTTAGTTAGTTAGTTAGTTAGTTAGTTAGTTAGTTAGTTAGTTAGTTAGTTAGTTAGTTAGTTAGTTAGTTAGTTAGTTAGTTAGTTAGTTAGTTAGTTAGTTAGTTAGTTAGTTAGTTAGTTAGTTAGTTAGTTAGTTAGTTAGTTAGTTAGTTAGTTAGTTAGTTAGTTAGTTAGTTAGTTAGTTAGTTAGTTAGTTAGTTAGTTAGTTAGTTAGTTAGTTAGTTAGTTAGTTAGTTAGTTAGTTAGTTAGTTAGTTAGTTAGTTAGTTAGTTAGTTAGTTAGTTAGTTAGTTAGTTAGTTAGTTAGTTAGTTAGTTAGTTAGTTAGTTAGTTAGTTAGTTAGTTAGTTAGTTAGTTAGTTAGTTAGTTAGTTAGTTAGTTAGTTAGTTAGTTAGTTAGTTAGTTAGTTAGTTAGTTAGTTAGTTAGTTAGTTAGTTAGTTAGTTAGTTAGTTAGTTAGTTAGTTAGTTAGTTAGTTAGTTAGTTAGTTAGTTAGTTAGTTAGTTAGTTAGTTAGTTAGTTAGTTAGTTAGTTAGTTAGTTAGTTAGTTAGTTAGTTAGTTAGTTAGTTAGTTAGTTAGTTAGTTAGTTAGTTAGTTAGTTAGTTAGTTAGTTAGTTAGTTAGTTAGTTAGTTAGTTAGTTAGTTAGTTAGTTAGTTAGTTAGTTAGTTAGTTAGTTAGTTAGTTAGTTAGTTAGTTAGTTAGTTAGTTAGTTAGTTAGTTAGTTAGTTAGTTAGTTAGTTAGTTAGTTAGTTAGTTAGTTAGTTAGTTAGTTAGTTAGTTAGTTAGTTAGTTAGTTAGTTAGTTAGTTAGTTAGTTAGTTAGTTAGTTAGTTAGTTAGTTAGTTAGTTAGTTAGTTAGTTAGTTAGTTAGTTAGTTAGTTAGTTAGTTAGTTAGTTAGTTAGTTAGTTAGTTAGTTAGTTAGTTAGTTAGTTAGTTAGTTAGTTAGTTAGTTAGTTAGTTAGTTAGTTAGTTAGTTAGTTAGTTAGTTAGTTAGTTAGTTAGTTAGTTAGTTAGTTAGTTAGTTAGTTAGTTAGTTAGTTAGTTAGTTAGTTAGTTAGTTAGTTAGTTAGTTAGTTAGTTAGTTAGTTAGTTAGTTAGTTAGTTAGTTAGTTAGTTAGTTAGTTAGTTAGTTAGTTAGTTAGTTAGTTAGTTAGTTAGTTAGTTAGTTAGTTAGTTAGTTAGTTAGTTAGTTAGTTAGTTAGTTAGTTAGTTAGTTAGTTAGTTAGTTATTTACTAAGTTAGTTAGTTAATTAGTTGATTAGTTATTTTGATGGATAATTATTTAGTAAATTATTTAGTTAGTTATTAAATTAGCTTGTTGTTTAGTTGGTTAGTTAGTTAAATCATAAATTGTCGTGGAACAACATAGGAGAACTGCCTTCAGTCATATGTACGGACGCTCTTCGTCCTTCCATAATAATCATACAATGAGATTTTTCTTTATGTCAAGCTCGAAAACTTTATTTAAATAATTATTTAATTAGTTAGCAAGGAGTTAGTTAGGTAATAAGATATTAGGTTATTTAGTTAATTTTTCTTATTTCGTTAAATATTTAATTTCTTGGTTAGATATTTAGTTATTTATCCATTTAAATAGTTAAGTAGTTAATTAAAAAGCCAGTTTATTATTCCTTATGGTAACTAGGCAGGGAATTATTAAATTATTTAACAATGCACTTTATGTTAAACTGATTTAGTTCTCGTTGAATACTTTACAACAGAAATGCAATATACCTTGCATTACTATTCTTATAGAATACTTGTGTTTTGATATATATATATATATATATATATATATATATATATATATATATATATATATATATATATATATATATATATATATATATATATGCTGATTTTGTAATGTCAGCATAGAATAAAATTGGTAAAGAACACAAAGGCCCCTATCTTGCTTATTTTCCATCGCTGGATCTCGAAGCGTGGTGCATCTACCTCATTGAACTGCAGTTTGTCAACTACACGTAAAAATGACGAAGCCGGTTCTTATTCATGAATGAATTGTAATTGCTTTCTGAAGCATTAATTAGTTCTCACTTATATTCATTGAAATTATATCAATGCTTTTGCGTACCTATGTTTGTCAATCTTTGCTTATTTTAATGGGTTTTTTCGACGTCTTTTACCATCTTATGACCTGTTTTGCTATAGCAACTTCATACCTAAGTTATTAAATTATATTTTACTTCGTAATGACGCAATTAAACTAAATGCAATCAAGCCACTCATCGGTCGGTAGCAGCGACTCTGGCGGGTGGTACTCTGTCAGCCGCTGCCTCGGCTTTATCGACGCTTCAAGGCGTGTCGCAGTACTCAGCCAATAACCTCACGGAAAAAGGCAATAAAACTGCTATTCAAATAAAATCTGACAAATTAAATAGACTTAGATTTCGCCGTCATCTAAGATCTCAGGCGTGGATAAGGCCAAGCACAACTGGACAGCCACTCACCTTAACAGTCATCAGACCAGTTTCACGGCGGGATAATGCGCTTGGCCGAGCTAAGCCGTTTGCCGACACACTTACACACACTAGACATCATAAACGTCAAAGCAATTATGAAATTACAAATTCAAGCGTTTCGTGGAAGCCGGAGAGACTGCAGGCACCAGATGACCGAATTTCTCGTCCAAGTCGATCGGTTACAATATCCCCGAGTGAGATTATCGATGATATTCTGACAGTGTTCACGACAAAACGACAGCCGTATAAGGTGTTATATTCGCGTGACTCACAACAATTCATCCATCCAGGAGTTCCGTCTAGGAGTGCACCAGACGAGAAGGTGAATACACATCAAATATTGCAGAACAAACACGCAGACCATGCGAGAGTGGATCTGTCTGCTTACAAAGCTCACCGCCAGTACAATGTTGGCTTACTAAGCCGGGCTTCACACGACCAACCGGGAAGAAGTGACGGTGAAGAGGATGACGAGGATGGACACGGCATTCCAGTGGGTCTTGGTGCAGCCGCAAATCTCATACGAGATGCCGTGCGGACGCATCGCCTTCAGATTCAAGCTGGAAAACACGCGCTGCTCACAAAATTCGCCTCACATGCCGGAAACGGCATTCCAATCGCCGGTATTCTTTGATCTATTGATCATTTGAGTTGACCACTTTCATTGTCTCGATCATTAGGGAAAATAATAAATGTTTGAAACATAAATTGCAGTGATTTGCGATGTCTTGAACAATTTAATTAAAGTTTAAGTGAAAAGCCAAGGAAATAAATAATTTAAAAATTAATTAAACATCATGAATCCTTTGTGACCGACTGTAAGATAGCTTTGCCTAGTAAAAAACATTTTATCATATAGGTAGATAAAGTTTGTTAGAGGTAGTAATCAAGAGTAAGTCGGTTACATAATACGTGAACACACACACATTTTTTACCTATCTATTTCATTCGAATACACACCGAGTTCTTATCGAATGTACCATAAAACAAAACGGATTTTTAAAAAAATAATTAGGGTTTCAGTTATCGATAAATGTTGTGGTTAAATGTTAACAATAGAAGTATTATTCACTCCAAGCAAATAAACAATGCGCAGTCTGTTTAGAATTCAATGGCCTTGAACTGCTAAGATGGAAACGTTGCGCATTCGTGGTTTCTAATGGAAGACAGAGTGGTGCAATGTGCAATCAGTTGTGAGTTTGAGTTACTCATCAAGAAAAGCAAGAGTCTACTTTTTAAATTTCAATTATGAATCGGATATTTGGAAGCTATTTATTAACCATATTAAACAGGTTCTCAGTGTGGACACAGCTACCACCATTTATACGAGACTACTAGATGTGACATCTGTGTATCTAAGTTTGCATTCCAAATATCCTCGCTAATCAGTTTTCCGTCGTACTCTGATGATCATCATGGAAGTTCGAAACGCGTCAGTGAGTCAATTTGTATACCCATTTATTTATATAAGGATACATTTTCAAGCTGTACTCAAATTAGTGATTCCCTATCAGCTTCAACACGTTGACTAACCATTTATCTAATTCATGCTTTGACGTATCTGCTTTTGAAACAATAGGTCGTCAAAGATTTGCGGATTCGTGCGTCTTCGGAAAGGCATACATTCTAGGGGTCTGTGTTCCAATTGGCGCCAATTGATTGTGTTAAGGTTGGGATAACTAAGTAGAAACGACACACTCTCTCTGTTTTAGTCATTGCATCACGTTTTATCTATAAATTAAGTCATCCCCATTAGAACCATACTCATCAAAGTGAATGCCAACAAAGCCCGACCCATTGTCTGATGACAAGGTAATACGATCACGGTCATTGGTCAATTCTCGTAAGGCCACCATGTGTGATTCACTGAACTCGGGTATCGTTCACTGTTACCAATTTTAGACTGGTGCCAAATGTCAAGGAGTTTTACTTTAAGACATCATTTGATGTCATTTCAATTCGCTTTAAAATCAGCTCACTGTGTGAAAAGCGATACAAACTCTGCTTCTGCTGTTTTATAATTTTCTTTGCCAATATTTCATACCAATTTTCTATCACCGAGAGCCTTAACAAATAGGGGATAAACTTCATGAAATCTAAAAGCCAACCTAATGCCCTGACTTTACCTGATCTGCGTATTGAACGAAACAGGCTGAGTTCCAATTGGTTTGTTACGGCGTGTATTGGCGGACGCTGTCATCATTTCAACCATCATCGCAAATTTCCTCTTTGCTGATGTATAATTTCTGCATATAATCCCAGTTAATCCCGTTTGCTTTTAGGAAAATTTTAATAAAAGGTATTAGATGCCACAAACGAGTTGAGTTATAGCGAAAATAAAATGGCCTTTTTCGTAACTGAATTGTGTAGACGTTCTACACAAAGTGTGTGCGCTAAATGCAAGATTTATTTATCAATTCATGTTAAAAATGTGTATTTATTGAAATTAATTCTTAAATGGGCACGGGACAACCTATGTAATTCATTCATTAAACCGGTTTGTGTACAATAGTTAATTCCCCCTAGACTGGGTTCCATTGTAATAAGGCAAGCTTGATTAATCTGAAACAAGTTAATGTTTATTCGAGACCTGGTTCGAAAGGTTTGATTCCCTAGAACCAACAATTTTCTCTAATTTACAATTACCATCTACTACCTTAAGGAATTTTTAATTTTTAACAACTCAAAATATATTTATGTGTAATTAAACTTATTTATATATTGAAATGCAAAACAAATAGAAAATCTAAAATGAGATTTTTTTTAAAATGACCGATTTATGATGTGTGTTCATCATCACCAGTTCTGATTCATTGCCCGAACGTGAGCACGTCTCCTCCGGAAACTGGTGCTCTAACCAATGTCACACTACACACACACACACACACACACACTTTTCAGTTACTTACTAACCAATGTTTCTAGGTTTGCCTCTCCTTTATTTGCAGTATATGTGTCATCTGTTTAGACCCAAAGTTCCAGCTAACCATCCACAATCTGTCCTTATAGAAAATACAACTATAAATATTTAATTTTAAAATAAGTTCAGAAGGAATTTTTTAAATCCTTTACGCCTACGCTTTCATTTAACACTTTTCTACTCAAATTCGGGGTCTTTTTGAAGGTTTCAATTTTACCTCTAATTCATGTAGTCTACGTTTTTTTCTCATGAGGATGGCGTTATTTTTTGTTTTTTTACTTCATCCAAACGAATGACATTCCGCCTCACTGTAGCATACTGACATCCCGTTGACCAGGTCACATCAGAATATACTTCAAATTATCTGCTTTCCTAATTAAGCGCGTTTTTAGAACGTCGATTCAAATGTTTTACAAACAAGCATTGTGTGTCCATTTCTCGTCGGTCAGGTTTAAATGTATTCAGGAAGTAAAATCATGAAGGACATCAAAGTCTGTGTGGTCTTGTAAATCTTGTTCAGCCAAGGCTAGTTAACAATCAAGAAAAGGAAGTGTTTTGCTGCCTAGAAAATGCTGTAATTTCATTGTTTGCAAAAGTGACAGTTAGAAGGTCACCAAAAAAGCAACTGGACATTTAATTTAACCTGCAATCTGATTGAAATTTAATTGATTTATATATTGCTCTTAATCGCACCGGAATATAATTTGCATTTAAAATCACTAGTGTCAATATTTAACGCTCGAAATTGTTTATGTGTGTAAGTATGTGATTTTCTGTACGCATATATTTGTGTGTGTATGTATGTACGATAAAAATGATTTTAATATACCATTGCGCATGAGTCCGTACCTTTCCTCTACCAATTTCGAAAAGGCAATTCATCCAGTAGACCGGTTTCTTCCTTATTGGGAACTCATCATGTACTGGCCAGAATTTGCCGCGGACAGGACTCGAACCTGGGCACGTCTGCTTCGGAATTTGGTGCTCTAACCACTGAGCCACCATGCCGCACACTACGCTGCACACAATTTTCAGTTATATACCAACAAATGTAACGTGGTTAGTTTATTTTTCCTTTAGGTGGAGCTCATATGGCATCCATCTAGACCCAAACTTCCAACTAACCATCCCCGATCTGTCATTAATCAACAGACATCACACTACATGGGGAAATGGCATTGAAATGAACATTTATTTAATTAAACGAACATTGTTTGCGCGGGCTGTGATAACAATCATTATAATCAAGGTTGCGATCTTGCTCAGTGGTTAGAGCACCAGATTCCAAAGCAGACGTGCCCAGGTTCGAGTCCTGTCCGCGTCAAATTCTGGCCAGTCCATGATGAGTTCCCTATAGGGAAGAAACCGGTCTACTGGATGAATGGCCTTTTCCACACTATACAATACTTAGTTTATACTAACATATTCAAGTAATTAATGAGTCAGGTGCTTATATCAAGGTTTCACCTATGATTATATTAAATAGAAATCAAATTGTGACTACACGTCTGCAATTGCATAACAAATCGTTAAGGCCTCACACGTATGTTCTCCAGACGTAGCATTTAAAATAATTACTAAATTTAATAAAAGAGGTGATTTAACCCCATACGAGGCTTTATAGATAAGCATACTGCAGTCGGATTTATGCAAGCAGAAGAAGCATGTTCAGGCATTGAGCTTGAACTGGAGGTGACGCAGGCAATTGATTGGTTGTTCCCTTATTTTACACTCTCTTCATGTTTATATTTTTCTACCTTATTTTGTTTTTCAATTTATTTATAAAGAGTTGATCATATGCAGATACTTGAGAAGAATATGAAGGAATTGTCTGTGTATCTGATCAAATTTGTTTCTATTTTTGCACATGGAAAGGGAAATATATATATATATATATATATATATATATATATATATATATTGGAGCAGTAATCGTGAAGTTATCTCAAATCTTAACTAAATAGTTGAACAGTGATTTATAGCCCAGGCCCTACAATGACAAAAATTTTGCAACTTGTTCGCCATCCATCATGCTGTCTTGTAAATATTGCACAGGCGGCCTACTTATCAGTTACGGTAAAGACTGTCTCTGTAGACGAGATTCGTGGAACAGCTGTTCCAAATCTCAACCAATCATCTATCCATCGTAATCTTATTCTGGATTACAGTTAAATACTGTTTGTTGCGCGGAGCTAATATATATGCAAGTATGTATTAGGTTTTGCGAACCTAGTAACAAATTAGTTCAGCAGCATGAACCGAAAGTATAATCTCGTGCACATTCGTTTCGTGCTTACTGGCGACTCATCAGTAGGAGCCGGTATTACGCCCTTAAGCCACTATATATTCGGTAGAAGAATGTGGAATAATAGAACGATACAATCTCCTAGACGAATGTGTAAACCTGTAGTAGTGAAGCTAACATAATCTAGAGTCAACGACAATGCGACTTCAATGCTAACTCACACTATATAATATATATACCGAGTCTGTAAAGGATACTAACACTATGGCTATTGTGTTAGAAACTGATGGCTTTTTCTGAAATCGATGAATACCGGATACTTTGGTCTATGCTTCTGGTCACAACTGAACTAATTTGTTACTAGGTTCGCAAAACCTAATACATACTTATTCTGGATGACGGGATTCAAAACACGTCAGCTTTTGAAGCGTTTTATGTTAGAGATTTATTTGATTGATATCTGACAATTATTGTTAATTTGTTGTTAATTTTTACAACCATCTCATCTAAATATATGAACATTTTCACTATTAGTTTCACTATATTATGTTAACATTGATTATGATGATGATGATGATGATCATCCAAATGAACACCTTATTTAATTAATAAAGACAAGATAATTTCGCGCATTTTCCTTAAAATAAATGTCATGCTAACTTCCGAATTCATTGAAAGCACTATAAAGTAAGCAACTTCATCTATTTGCCTAACTTTAATGCTGCTAACTCCCACCTAAACAATTATTGATTGCGTGGGTGGTGGCAAAAATTCTTTAAATCAAGTTTGCCAGCATGAAGTAAACACCAATCCCACTGTATTTTACCAGTCTTCGAAAAACATAGCAATATTACTTCAAGCTCGCAAACTTGATTCAAAGAATTTTTCCACCACCCGCGCAATCATTGATTGTTTAATTGTATTACTATATATATATACCTTATATATATATATATATATATATACTATATATATATGTATATATATATGTGTGTGTGTGTGTGTGTGTGTGTTTGTGTGTGTTTGTGTGTTTGTTCGTATGCAGCTACAAACAGCTAATTTTTCGTGACTGCATTGAAATTGTGCAGCCGAAATTTGACTCAAAATAAATGTGGGCTGCAAGACTACTAGAGGTGAGAGCCACATATCTAATTTTTCTTTTCATATATATGCTATTGCAGTTTCATCCTCACTAGTCAGTTTGCTGTCGTACTCTGAGGATGATCATGGAAGGTCGAAACGCGTCAGTGCGTTGCGACTGGTGGTAGTTTTGCTATGTTGTTTGACGTCTGGTTGAATACAATTGGATTGGTTTTTACTTCAAGCTAGCAAACTTGATTTAATTAATAACTGTCACCTAGGTATAAACCAAGCGTACTAAACTGCTTCTCAATAATTTATACCAATTGGGTCAAATGGAAGGCGCTTATTATTCAAGTTTATTCCCAATGTATGCTTATCATCTTTTCTGGTTCTATGTCTGGCTCGTTGATGTTCCCAGAGCCTCCTCTAATACGTCCTGTACAAAGCTTGTGTTATTTACTTGAATATTTAACAGACGAATCGGCTGGTAATCAATATGGTCAGTTGCCTGAACTGGTCAAAAATAGGCGATTCAAACGAAGCCCAACGTTGAGCCAATCAGATTCGGATATTTGGTCAGACGGTCGAGGTGAAAAACCAGGCAGGAAACACCGTTCTCATCCAGAAGTATGGCGCAGCAACGGCTCCATTACTGGTGGAAACAGCCAAGTTGACCCAGCTAGTACTGCTGTCGATGACACAGCGTGGCGAGCTGAAGTGGACCTTCAACTAGTGCGACTGCCATTGGCGACGGCCAGAGAAAAATTCTCCGCCTACCTGACTTCGTTGTATTTCTGTCTGTCATTGCTAACAACAATAGGCTTCGGGAATGTTGCTGCCTTCACGGAGACGGAGAAGATGCTCTGCATTCTTTATATGATGATCGGAGGTAGACACACTATTTTGCTTTTACATTTGGCTTCCGCCGCCAAACGGTTTAATTTAACATGCTAAAGCAGGAGGGTGATATTAATGAATACAAAAAAGTTTAACCAAGCGCCGTCCGGAGAGTATACCAATCGGTAGAACGGATTCCAGACCAACTGTAATGAATTTAATAGCTCTACGAGTATCTTTAAAAGTGTCCCCCTGAACTGCAGTGGAATTCCGAAGAAACACACATTTTCACCTTAGTATGAATCGGAGCTACAATTATTGGTATAACTGAGTAAAACCAAGATTATGTAACCATTAATAAGTAACAAAGATTCCAAAGATGACTAAAACGCATTTAATCGTTGTTAAAAGCTTGACGAGTTCCACCGAGGGTCATTCAATACGAATCCTTACTACTGCGACCTGACTGTTCAATATTTACAGTTTGGGCTGCGTAGAGAATGTTTTTGTGCTTCGTAACATAATATATCATGTTTCTTTCATGCTGACCTATATCCGACCTCCACTGCTCATTATTTGATTATTTTGTTTCGTCTACGCGTCTTTTGATACATTTTGTTGATGTAGCCTTGGTGTATGCTACGATTTTCGGAAACATCACAACAATTGTTCAGCAAATGTACGCCAATCGCACGCGATACAACGACATGATGAAAGGCGTCAAAGAGTTCCTTAAAATTCACGAGGTTCCCGCAGAGTTGGGTGAACGCGTCATTGATTACATCACGTCTTCTTGGGCAATCACAAAAGGCATTGACACCATTAAGGTGGGTCCGAGGGCAGAGCGCCCTGAGATTATTTGAAATTACTAGTGACAGGTTTTCGGATATTTTCGTGTTCGATAAAAATGCGGAAATATAAACCATTTATTTTAGCTTTTACAACAAATTAAAAGCAAAAATATAATTTTAACGATATTTTACATTTTTCCGCATTTCTTAATCATAATACATTTGAATTTCTAGTGCAAGTTTTGTTATCCATAGCATTTAATGGAAATAGATTCCATTCCAGTTCACTTACTAAGAAGACAAAATGGGTAAAGCGCACATATTGTTGTGTCAGGTTTCGCCAACAGGCGCCTGGCGGTAGTTTTGTTATGTTGTTTGACGACTGGTTAAATACAATGGGATTGGTGTTTACCTCATGCTGGCCAACTTGCTTTAAAGACTTTGCCACCACCTGTACAATCAATTATTGTTTAATGGTATGGCGATCCCGTTAAGTCATGATATCATTTATCATTTGTTGAAAAAAAATCATAAATGCCATAACTGATAGATTAGTTTTATAAAATCCTGTCTAAACAGGGAATTTTTTCATATTTAAACAATTTATTCCTAATGTGAAAAATTTCCTAGATCATTTATCGCAATTTTGTGAACCTAAATATTTAATCGAAGTTAACTTCACGTTTACTGACTCAGTCGCAAAATAACACCCAAGAAAACAGTCATTATCCGATCAAACTGTGGTCAGTTTATAAGATAGCAGCATTCAGAATTGCACAGTCCAAATTTCCAAGTGCTCGCTCCTGTTGAATAGACACAGAAAGCACTAAACAAATTTTGCACAAAATGATACATATATATATATATATATATATATATATATATATATATATGTGTGTGTGTGTGTGGTACGTTGGTCTTGAAGTCGTGTGTTCAAGGATTTCATGAGGTTAGCTTCCTTACTGCGTAATACGGGCTCCTACTGAGGGGTCGCCAGTAAGCATGAGAGTATTCCTTTTGTTCTTACTCTCTTTGGTTTTTCCTTTTGGTCGTATTTGAACTAATTTGTTGCTAGGTGTACCACGCCTAATACACAATTGCGTATAAATTAGTTCACAACAAACAGTGTATAACTGTCATAAGATTAGTCGCATTTTTGTTTCTATTTTGATGTCGTATGAGTTAAAGTATCAGTTTCGTCTAGCCAACCTCCAATTTTTACTGGTACACTAAATAAGCATTTGCATTGCAACTGGCGGAAAATGTTCTTCTATCCTGAGTTTCATACGTAAACATATGCTAAACAATAAATCTAATTTCAAGCAAACCAAGCATTTCTCGATATGTACGTAGGAGATAACTATGTAACGAAATTTTCTAGAATAAGCTACCTACGGGAAAAGATAATAATAAATTTTATCAAATACAAGAAACTTTCTTCTTTCTCGTTTTCTCCTCAAGTATCTACACATAATATATATATATATATATAAAGAAAAGCAGAGCATTAAAATGGAGAGAGAGTGTGAAATGCAAGATAGCCATCAGTTGTTTACACATCATTTTGCAGCTCTAATTTAAATGCCATCAATTGTCTCGTTTTCCTACAGTTAAATGTGTAGATATGCACAAAACACCCACCCGCACTCCATACACACACACACACATATATATATATATATATATATATATATATATATATATATATATATAACAAGGTCATATTTTGAATCAATAAATAACCAGTTGTAAATACTCGAATAAAAAATTAGGAATAAACCGGTGTCGCGTCAGATACTTTTTATATTTAGCTCTGCACGTTGAAAGTGCACTATGAATTTCATTAACGCGCCCATTCCAAGCGGATATCTGCTATTTGTTTAATCGCGCCGGTTCTGGAAAACAAATAAATGGACAATTTTAAGCTTAGCTATGCTGAGTTGAGCCTAAATCCCATGGCACTGGTGAATCGTAGCCTGTGACATTCAAATTTAACATGGAACGTTTTGACAGCCTTCAGTTGCTAAGATGAGCTTCAGTCTGGTAGACAAGTGCTATGATTTAGCTGTTATAAATCATCATCATCATCATCATCATCATCATCATCACCTGCAGCTGAATACTTGACGGTCAAATGCTGCTTAATGCATTTTCTTCTGGCATGTCATCGTTTTCGGTATGTGACTAATGATGGTACTCACCAAAACAGTGTGTTTTCTGCATAAGACTATCTGTCCACATTTGCTTCACGATGGCGCACGGACAATTCGATCTTGACTTTATGCATTGGGCACTGGGGAAATGTTTAGTAAATGAGAACTAATGAAATTTTGTTTCATCTCTCACCTCTTTTTTCTTCTCATACCTCATGCCCACCCTGCATCTGTTTGACTCTCTCCAGTTCTCCGAATTCCACTGTCGCAAATTATGCCTCTTTTCCATTATCTCCGTCTTTTGCACATATTATCTGTTATTCTGCGCTTCATTTTTAATCTCGCTCTCTTGCCTTCTTCCTTTGTACTTTATTCTCGCTATTTTATACTGCTTTCAACACTCCTTTCCTTTCTCTTACTTTTTCTCTCTCCCCATATATTTCTTCATTTTTTCTTTTATATTTCTTGCTCTGCATCTTTCAGACTTCTACTATTTAAAAACATTTCTTGCATCCACTCTCACATCGTGTTTTATCTGCACTTACTCCATTCTTTCGTCTCTTGTTATTTTTATCTTTACTTGTCTGTTTCCAATTATATCCTGCTATCCCTTGCATTCTAATTAATGCCCTTAATTACCTTATCTTACATATCCTGCATCTCCCTCTTTGTCACTGTCTTTCTATTACTTTCGCGTTTTGCTTCCTTTTCTCTCTCTCTCTCTCTCGCTTTTATATATATATATATATATATATATATATATATATATATTTCTAACTAGGAAGAAAAAACATAAATAACGAAATTGGATAACTGCCATTTATTTCGAAAATATTAAAAATTCTGGGTTTTCATATGGTTATGGTGGTGGAAACAAATCTGACTCGGTTTCACTTCTATTTCCTGTTTGGTCTGATTAATAAATGTTTATGTGTTTGTGTCTGTGTGTGTGCCAGTTTGCATGTAAAGGTCATTCTCGCTGTATTGCAAAGTGATGTTTGAGATCTGGTCATTTTTCTATGTAGATGAAAGACTTCAAATGGAAGTTTAGTATTCTCGACATAAATGGCCATTATTCTCTTTGTTATTAATGTGTTTTTTCTTCCTAATTATAAATATGCTGTGTAATATTCGGAGACAATGGGCATTATATAGATATTCATTTCTAGAAACTTGACGAGAAAGTCTGAAATAAACGGTTCTTGTGTCGAATACATTTTGATTTTATATTTGCACACAGTGAGGATATTAAACATTTTGTTTAAGCAGACAGTCAAAAAGGAAGGAAAATTTATTTAGTTCTCTCCTTCTCTTTTTCCTAGGTCCTTCCATTATTTATCTCTTTATTTTCTAACGTTACACAATGTCTCGCTGGTCATATTTTTCTGTTCTCTGTCTCTCCCTCTCTCTATCTTTCTCTCGCTTTCTCTCGCTTTCTCTATTACTAGTTTATCCAAGTCCTAATCTTTTTGAGTGGGGTTTACTTTGTATCTTTCGTACTGTTTGCATTTCTCTTTTCGTTCATTTCTTTCTTTTTAAAGATGCAACAATTTATTCATGACTTTTCTTCGTTTTCATTCGAAATTTTTATCCTTCTCCTCTTCTCTCATTTTTTCCCCTACATTAAGTGTTCTACCTCTCTATCTTCCTTCATTCGACTTTCATCTTGCTCTTTCCACAAATTTGTTTCTGTTAAATTTTCTACATTTCTCTCTTCCCCACTGTTTTTCTCTTTTCCTTTGCTTACTTGCTACTCTTTTAACGTTTCTCTTTTTCGTCCCATGCATTGTTTTCTCTCCTTTTACCCTCAATTTTAATTTAATGGGCTAATCAACTGTTCGCATCGTTGGCTGTTACGTGTAGGAATATTTTCCCCGCGTGTCGTCGTTGGTTTCACCTTGTTCCCCAATTTTGTTCCATCCCCTTCGTGACAGCGCAGGGTGTGCGGATTGCAGAGTTGAATGCTCATATTGTTTCGAAATTTCTGTCTCCGTATGTGCAGCTGTTTTCTCCTCTTCAATGTGTTGCCAGTCCGATTGAATGATTGTTGAGTCTGGTCGAGAGGGGTGTTTCGCCTCGCCTGGATGATAGTAAATTATTGTTGGAATGCGTGATTCGTGGCCAATCTATTAGATAATCATTTTGATGAAACATTTGTATGTTTGTGGTTTTATGTAAAGGGCTTCATAAATGTATAATCATTTGTAGGCTTTTGCTTTATCTAGATTTGAGAAATTGGTCGAATTTGTTGGGTGCCCGTTTCCAATAAAGGATCGGATAAAGCTGTATTTCCTGACGGTGTCAATCGTTTTTCAATCAATTTCTGCGGTAAATGTTGTTGGGTTCTGTTGATCAACTCCTTCTTCGCACGTCCAATATACGTGCTACAGCTCATTTTAAAGACTGTGACCGATTAGGAGAGAATTGGCAATTGATCTTTGGCATCCAACCTCACGATTGTCTGTGTGCTGACCGTAATTGAAGTGTTTTTTTCTTCCTAATAGGAAATATGATGCATTTGTGTATTGCTAATATTCAAAGCAGCAAATTGTTTTCTGCATTGAACCAACAGTTATCTGGACTTTTTAACCTTTTTCTCGCAGGTGCTCAATTATTGTCCAAAAGACATGCAGGCCGACATCTCTGTGCACATGAATCGGTGTGTATTCAACACGCATCCGGCCTTCCGTCTGGCAAGTGACGGCTGTCTGCGCTCTTTGGCCGTGAAGTTCCGCACGTTGCACACGGCGCCCGGCGACATGATAGTACATCAGGGCGAGTCTGTTGACCAGCTCTGCTTTATTGTATCTGGCTCCCTTGAGGTTCTTCAAGACGACGAGGTGGTCGCCATTCTCAGTAGGTCGAAATTGTTTCTCCCGCCATTGCCTAGTCTGCCTATCAAAGCAGTTTATCTCTCACTTTTCATACCTTGATACAACAAAAAAACGGGCCAGTTTTGTTGCCGGATATTTGTGCCAAACCAATCACAGGAAACATCCGGACTACCGCATTAATGCTTCCGTTTGTCTTGCAGCGGTGCCGATTAACTCTCCACTAACTTTCCCCTCCTCTCCAATGTGAAATTAAACGATAGTTAATTCACATTGAAACTACGTCAATAACTCGGTTCCAGGGACATTTCCTTTTTTATAATTGAACCCTTGCGAAATATCAGCACTTGGCGCTACAATTTGTCCTCGTTTAGCCAATTCTGATTTCCTGTTTAGCTGGAGTTAGTTTTACTTTACTTTACTGCGGCTGATTCCTTTTGGAGGATAAGCCGGCTCCATAGAAATCCCGGATTATACCTCTCCATGCCGGGCGGTTGGCAGCCATTTCGGAACATCGAACATTCCAACACCCGAAATAAATAGGTGTTTTCGCGCTGATACAGAGCGCGTCGCTTGCCGGGGACGCCGTAGCATGAACGGTATTTGTGACATTTCATGGAGTTTCTTGGGAATTTGGTACAAGTGGTGTCCCCTCACCACTCAGCTTTTTGATCGAGGACGCACCTCAATTCATTGTGTCATCTCGGTAAATATATTCATATTATATAAACCATTCGCCTCATAAATAACTCTCCTTGAATAATATATTTGTCTAAATTATTATATCTGTCATTATTATCAATTTTTTTAAAAAAAATTCTTGCTCATTTTTTAGTTTTCTTCTGGTTATATAACATTAAAACGTTAGTTATTATTGACTCTTATAATACTGTGCATGATGATGATTTCATCTATGGTTATGCCGACCAAGCGATGAAAAATTGAGATTTTGGTCTCCTGTATTAATTTGTCTGCCACCAAAAGATGGTGAGCAACACCTATCGACATTATTTTGTTTTCTGGCACAAGAGAACGCCTTCGTGTTGCATGTAGACTAGGAGTTGGACGTAATCTTTTAGATTATGCTAGAGACGCCTTCGATTTATGTTATAAGAATAGCGTGGGCTATAGCCGAACTCAAATTAAGGCTATGATAACATTTGGAACTCTACCTATCTTAATGAGAAAATTCTCAGAATTAGCCACAAAGCTTGAAAAGAAACATGTTGCACGACAGGAAATATATTAGTTACCTTTTTCTCGTGTTGCGATACGAGATGTTTTCATCCGCTGTCTACCTGATTTTTTCTCCTGATATTTCGACCTCCGAATATGGAGGTCTTTTTCAATGGAAAGCACATCACAAAAACACAATTTGCTAATCAGCATGTCAAGTGAGAATGGTGCAGTTTAAACTAAAAATTTTCCACTTGACATATTGATTGTCAAGTTGTGTTTGTGTGATGTGCTTTCCATTGAAAAAGACCTCCATTTTCGGAGGTCGAAACATCTGGAGAAAAAATCAGGTAGACAGCGGATGCAAACATCTCGTTTCGCAACACGAGAAAAAGGTAGCCAGAAAAGCTTTTAGAATTTGAAAACACAACCACTACATCCAAAGTATGTAAACTCATTCGTTACTCATGGTAATAATTAGCTTTCAATCGGACAAAGGCTGACTGTCGGCAAGAAGGCATAATTAGAAAGCTATAAGTCACTAACTGCACACATAAATGGTGTAGGCCAAATTAGTGTAATACTATTTTAAATTCTATATTATATTCGCTATTAATTGTGAAAATGATAAAACAACAGGTGAAAGGATCTTTCACGCATTGACTTACTTTAAGCTAAAATTAGGTGCATTCAAAGGCAACCTTTGCTTCAAATCTTCAATAATCGCAAACCGTGGCAATAAATGGTACGTCAGCAATTCTTTTGAACACCATTGGCCAATGACTTTCGTAAACAATTTCTCCTGTACGTAAGAAAATGCATCGTCGGCTAAGTGGCTACAATCTGTCCTAGCAACAGAGATTTTCTGGCGTTGATCAACTTCATCCTCTGTTAAATGGCCCGTCAGATAGGTAAAACGCTTAGCACTTCCTGGCAACTGACTTCGACAGCCTGAGCATAAATCGCATGGTGTACCAAGTAAACCGCCATCTGAAGAATACTCTGGAATATTTCTGTTACTTTCCTTATCCTGTGTGTAACCCACGTCGGCCAACAAAGTCTTGATAAGCGTTCTTCTTATACGCATCGATAAACAATTTAAGAGTTGATGGGCAGACCCTCCATTCAGTAGAGCGAAGTCATGCAAGGTTCGAAACGCGGAAGTATAAAATTTTTTTTTTTTTTTTTTTTTTTTTTTTTTTTTTTTTTTTTTTCTTTTTCTTTTCTTTTCTTTTCTTTTTTTTTTTTTTTTTTTAATTTTTTTTTTTTTTTTATTACAGTTAAATACTGTTTGTTGCGAAGAACTAATTTATATGCAAGTATATATTACGTTTTGCGAACCTAGTAACAAATTAGTTCAGTTGTGACCAGAAGGATAAACCAAAGGCAGCATGAACGGAAAGTATAATCCCATGCACCTTCGTTTCGTGCTGCCTTTGTTTTATCCTTCTGGTCATAACTGAACTAATTTGTTACTAGGTTCGCAAAACCTAATACATACTGGATGAATTGCCTTTTCTACACCATGCAATTCTTAGTTTATGTACGGCAGGGTGGCTCAGTGGTTAGAGCACCTGATTCCGAAGCAGACGTGCCCAGGTTCAAGAACTGTCCGCGGCAAACTCTGGCTAGTACATGATGAATTCCCAAAAGGAAAGGTTTGTTGGAATTACTGACAATCTTGTAGCTAGAAGAGGTCTGTTAGATATAAATAAATAAATAAATTTATATATATGTATATATATATATATATATATATATATAATATATATAATTTGAAGAACGAATTTAATAACAAAGTGGATATTGGCCGGGTTATTTTGAGAATTCTCGACAACACTTAAGATTATTTTTTGTTGAGTATTCTCAAAATAAACCGGTCATTATCCACTTTGTTATTAAATTTGTTTTGTCTACCTTTCACAAACTTTACTGTGCGATACTCGAAGGAAATGGACATTATAAAGAATATATATATGAATATATATATATATATATATATATATATATATATATATATATATATATATATATATAT
>JAQBSW010011097.1:0-21462 GCA_029291075.1 Eudiplozoon nipponicum | reverse complement strand
CAGTCATCCGTTCAATCCTCTCGAGTTGATATCGTCCATGGAGTTCTTCGACTAGAAGCTCAAATGCATTTTCTGGTTCGTTCTCAGTAACAAATTTCCTGAGTCTAAATAGATTCTTTTTTAACGGCTCAGGTAAGCACCACCAGGCCGAGGCAAACCTTTCTATAGGGTCGGTCATCCGTTTTAGTTTAAAATAAAATTTTGCTTCTTCGACCCATTCAGAATGGTTGTCTGGTCTGTACATATTAAGCTTAACATTGCTATCCATAGAATTGCGGCAAAAACGATCATCTACATCATATCTTTCCGCATAGAGGATCCTGGCGCGGTCGCCATTTTTTGTAGAGTCCCTTTGGTCACTACCATAAGAGAGTCTCTGGGATGCCAGGCCCGGAAAATCCATATATGCGGAATGATCATCTGATTTGGAACACTTAAGTTCCTCTGAACTATCTTTTAAACTACAATCCTTAAGTCCACTTGCTAACTGCTCTGTATCCTCAAGATTTAATAAACCAGCCATAATATTATTAAATTACTTGCAATTTATATATTATATTAATTAAGCTTACCAGGATACGCTGATATCCACAGATTACAGAACGATACGGTGGTGACCTTGAAAACAAATATCCACGTCAATTACCTGAAGAAAATTTGAGATCCTTCTGATGATGCGTAATAAGAACGATTGATAAAAGTGGATTAAAATAATTTATTAGCAAAGATATCGGAGATGGAACCACGCAGTGTTCCGCTTGTGCAATTCAGCAACTCAGATCAAACTCAAACATTTTCCTTCGACAAGACAAGTCAAAAACTTCGACAATATGAACAAAAGAACTTCCAAAAAAATTTACAATTTTTTTCAAAAATTACAATATTGTTTTACGAAACCAGCGATAACATCAAATGTCCAAAAATAAAAATTGATTTATTTTTATATGAGGAGTTAATTGGTGTCCAATAATTAAATTAACCTCCACATACACCCTCATGTTTAAGATGATTAACCATACATGATTTAGTCCTCATTCTTCGGTTTCTTGATGACTCTTCCAGAACGAGTTTCAACAAGTTGTGCTGGTACTTCACTAGATTTCATATTCATATTGCATTGTTCTTTATTCTCAGTTGTCTTGGTTTTAATCTTTACTTCTTTTCCATATTTGTTCGACACTTCCTTTTTCTCACACATTTCTGAGTCACATCTCGCCTCAGCTTCTGGATACTTCGATGGATACTGTTCCTCAGTCTCCTCCTCCGTCCATATAAACTGTGGAATGCAGCGATCCAGTGCTACACATTCTACTGTGCCATTTACTTCTATAAATGCAGTTTTCTCAGTCATATGATTTACTTTAAATGGCCCCTTATAGAACAAAATAATTATTGCATGAGTTAGCCAAAGTAAATCAGCCCGTATAACAGGCTTTACCTTGTTGGCTCCTCTTCAAGCAGTCTCCATGATTCACTAGAAGGATGGGCTAGCCAGGTTATAGAATTTCGTATGACTTCAAACTGCGTGCAGTACGCGGAACGGGTTGTGTAGTGGTTACAGTCCAAGATTCCGAAGCAAACATACCACTTGCTGAATCCGTCTGCGACAACAATTCTGAACAGTACATACAGAGATCCAAAAATGACAAATTGCCTTTCACCGTAAAAAATGCTTAGTTCATAACTACAAATGCACTTATACTGAGGTAAATGTTAACCTCAAACTTGTGCTCTCGATTTGAATAATTTTGTCACCAAACGCGCAATGAATGTGTGATGTATGGTCCCTCGTAATGGCATAAAAGACTTTTCCAAAAGAAAATTTTTTTTTAGCTTGATCCTTGTCGCGGCATTTTGGCCTCAATTTAGTTCATCAACACTAGTTTATTCAAAAATTTTGTTGAAGTATACCATCCGCCAGAGACTACGTGGATGTCATCATTATATTAGCGCAAGTGGTAATAAATTTATCCGATTGGAAGCATAAATTCTGCGCGTGCCAATTATTTCGTAAATTTATGGTCAGCCTTGCAATTTTTAACGCCTTAAGATATAATGACCATTTATTAAATATCAATAAATCGCCCATTATACATTAATATCAACACAACGAGACAGAATCGTGACATCAAAATGCACGCGCATCTCTAAGTACTTTCAGTATTTTTTTTTCTTGACTTCAGACGGAATTTACGATCTCTACAATTTACTCGTATTTGCTTTCAAAATATTGACCAAAATTTCCCAATATTTTGACACCATACCTAGAGAGTCATCCTCTAAGCTGAAATTTTACCAAAGAAAACCTGAATCTGGACGATGGCCAGCAAAAGTAAACTCTGGCGGTATTCCAGACGACCTAGAATGCTTAATTGCCGCGGAAACAATATAATTTATCAGAATCAAGCAAACGTGGAAAACGTTGTCCTAGAATACGTTACATTTTTTAATTGTTTGATGCTCAACTAAAGTGAAAATGATCAGACTTTTGAGAAAATTAATTTTTATTTTTGTTTAATTATGGCGCGAATACAAAAGGCGGCAGAGGAAGTGTTGAAGAGTGGATGGACTGCGTCAACCAAGCTAGCGATTTCTTTCAACTGCCCGTTTCCAGGATATTTGTTCGTGAAAATTTCGAAAGTGAAACTAAAGTTAGGGTAGGTTTGTTTGCATTTGTAAAGCTCACTTTGAGTACGAGCAACACTTGATAAAATGTATTATTTAAGACCTAACCATAAAATTAATCCTTCTAATATAAAATTTATAGTAAATACTAAATGAAAAAACTAGCCATGTCCAAACAAATTTTAACTTTTTTAATGATCTAAATAAAAATATGAACAATAAAATAATAATATGTAATAGCAATAATACTACTGCTATTAATATAACGATAAAACCTAATAATATTTATACTAATAATGCAATAATAACTACTCAAAATATTAATAATAATGGTAAAAATAGCAATATTAACAATAACAGTAATATTAATAACAATAATAATAATAACAGTTAAATACTGTTTGTTGCGAAGAGTTATAATAATAATAGTTAATATTAAAAGTAATTATAATAATACTACTACTAATACTGCTGCTATTACTACTACTACAATGACTACTGCTTTTAATACCACTACTAACGATAATAATTATAATTACAAAATTGGTACTGCTGCTACTATTACTTCTAATACTATTACTGCTGTTTCTACTGCAACCGCTACTACTACTTTCACTACCACTATTACTTTAACTGATATTAATACTACTGGTACTACTCATACTATTATTATTTTTCCTAAAATATTTAATACTACTAAAAATAATACTACCAGGAATTCAAATAACATTACAATTATACCATATATCTGATTGTGAAATGCGACTGTTTTTACTGTGTGTATGTAGCGATGTAAAGAACTAGTATTTTATCTATTAAATGCACGAAGTATAATGATTTCAAGTCATTCAATTGAAGAATGGAATGATTGTTTTAAAATACATTATAGCGCAAGCCATGATCTCTTTGTTATAATATATCGCCAAATATCTCCAATTGAAGAAAAGTCTAACTATAAAAATTCACTTGATACATGACATAAAATTGCGTGTAATATACGGCACAAGTAGCGTAATTGATAACGTCCCAGATTACAGTTTGCAGCAAATTCTGAAATTTTCTTAAAGAGATCCGCGTAATTACGAAAGTGTGATTTTGTTTGAAAAAAACCATGGAATCTGATGCATTGTTTGGGTTATACTCATGAAATAATTACACTCGGAGTCCTGTCATTTGGCATCGAATAAATAAATTTATATATATATATATATATACATATATATATATATATATATATATATATATATATATATATATATATATATATATATATATATATATATATATATATGTATATGTATATATATATATAATTAAATCCCTTTACGTTTGACTTCAAATTTTATTACATATGACGTTGTTCTGGAACGAGAGAAAATCTTCTTTTGGATAATAATTTTTGCCATTTTACTTTTATTAGAAAAACTTTGTTTTTTATTAAATTATCGGTACTGTGTTAAAAAAATATCAATTTTCATGTATGGAATTTCGATTTAAAACTATATTAAGCGTAAATGAGTATAAAATTGTTCTAAAGTTTAAATTAATTTTCACATTTTTGTGCATTTAATTAAAGGTTTGGTATTCTTATTAGGCACCTTGGTTGTTTAGGTGAGCGAGATAAATATGTATGAGAAGTGGAAAAAGTCGGGATCTAATCTCCTATGGTTGATATGCTTGCTGGAATACGTTTCTTTTCAAAATTATGTAAAATTTACAATAAAATACCAAAGAAGTTGAGAGATTTGCCCCTAACTAAGATATCTTCTAAACTGCTCTATGCTGAAATCGGATATACATGCGATCTTTATGAACTCTCTTTTATTATGATAGTTCGTTTCCATGTTTAATCAAACGTTCACGTTAACCATTATACAAATTAAGTTTGTGACCTTAAGTAAGCACCAGACCCATTATATACACACATTTTCAGTATAAACTAAGCATCGTATAACGTAGAAAAGGCAATTCACCCAGTAGACTGGCTTCGCCATTATTGGGAACTCATAATGTATTGTCCAGAATTTTCCACGAACAGGGCTTGACATTGGGCACGTCTGCTTTAGAATCCGTTGCTCTAACAAATGAACCATCCTGCCGCACTCTACACAGCTAATGTTTCTTGGTTAGCCTTTTCTTTATTTGTAGCATATATGGCATACTTTTCGACCACAAGTTCCAACTAACCACCACCAACCTGTCATTATAGACCGAACGGCTGTTATTTATATAATCAACTATGTATTATGTTAAGTCAGTTGGACATTTTGTCAATAGGTGATTTAATATTAATACTGAATCCATTCGCTTCTTTCAGGATTCTTGCGACATCACTTTTTTAGAAAGGATGAAGAAAATGTACTTTTTGTACTTTTCTACATCTTAAAGTTCTCTATAATGAACTTCTGTCCATTTTTCCTAGGTGGTGCATAAAAATATTACTAGAAGACAAGCTTAGAAACGACTCATGACTGAACTATTCGCTTGAAAATTTAATTCCAATAATTTCTGATTCACAGACGTTCCTACTGGTGTGCTCGACTGGATCTCATGAAGAATATTTGCGTAGGAGTCAATTCCGACATTTTTTCCTTTGACATTGTTCTCTCTTCCATAGAGCAATTAATTTTTCATCTAAATTCACAAAATTTAGTTTGGCTCCACGTCAATTTTCGAATTTCTACTGGTGAGAAGTTGTATGCATCAATGTAGTGGTGTAATCAAGTAACTGTTCAATTAAGATGTCTGTCCCTTAAATGCGTGTCGCTAATCCTATTGGCCAATTCAGTTTTGTGGTTTAAAAATCTTCTAAATGCTTTTGTGAGCATCTAACTTATTTTTAGTATCCATCCATATTGCCCTGCAGTATGTACTATCCGTGCTTTTTGGCCTTGTTCGTAAAATTAATCTAGAGAAACTTACTTTGTCAATTCCAAACGGAAATATTCAAATGAGGCGCAAATATGTGCAGTATCTCGTTCAGGAAATTGCTTTCGATGAAAGGAATTTTTTTCCATGGTAACATTCTCCCTTCCTGGGATTTGTCAGAGTTATACCTGTTTAATTACAATTTCACTCGTCTCGATGTGAGTACCTTTGAATTGTTGGGAAATTTGTTCTATTTTCTAATTAAATCTTATGAAGAAAACACTAAATTCAGTAATTTAAATTAGACTATACGTTTTATACCTGTAGACATTTCGTGTCTTATTTCCTCGATTTATTTAGCACGGTTCAATAAGACTTTATTTCTTTCAATAAGATTATTAAGTTAAACAATGATTTGGATTTCAAATAATATGGAAACAAATATTTCTTATACGAATTGATGATAGCCCGGTGATGAGGCAATATATATATATATATATATATATATATATATATATATATATATATATATATATGCGTGTGTGTGAGAGAGTATTGTGCACCATTCCAATATGAAGATATAAGAAGAAATTTGATCAGCTATTATGATAGTTTCCTTTTCCCTTTCTCCTCGAATATGTACTAATGAACACGTACTTTTATAGGAAAGACAATAAAATGTTGAAAAATATAAATGGTAGAATGTTTGAAATGCGGTAACGACTAATCAGGTTTGTTCATCACCTCCAGTTCAAGCTCAATACTTAAACATGCTATTTCTGCTTTCATTATTCGTTAATTAGAGAAATGAGTAAGCAACATTTGAAGTGGTGCGCATCAAAAAATGTAGTCTGACTTATTTAGCTGAAAACGCATCTGGAGAGGATGCGTACAAATAATTGGTCGTTCTCATATTTCACACTATTTCCTCTTTTATTGCATAGCATGTATATATATATATATATATATATATATATATATATGGGTTAGTAGATAATAGATTACAAAATAAGAATTAAATGCTTATGACATAAGACTAAGGTTTTTTAAATTTTGCACATGTAAATTATACCGTGAATTAATTAAACAATACATTTTAAAAGAGTCCTTTAAGAAACTAAGTGAACTAGTAACATTAAAACGCAGAGTGAAATCAACTTTTTCGCGGTACCAGCATAATCATCCATGTAGTAAGCAGTTGCATTTCCCAGGAGATTTCTTGCACCGATTGCGTATGTCAAACAGACTAATCAAAGAAACCTGACAAGGCAGACTTTTTCCAAAATTTGTTAGAAAATCAAGCGGTATTGAGGACCATAATCGTGTCTTTATGTGGATATTGAATTTGCTCAGTTTGTTTACGAGAATGTGAGTTATGAATCTTTTGCTAGCTATGTTGAATAATGGCAAGACAAAAATATTGAATAAATTATAAAATGATACTAAACCAGGAGGTATTGATTAAAATAATACTGTCTGATGGTGATAAAGTTCAGCTTAATTTTTCGCAAACACAATCATATCCGCTTATAATCAAAACATTTTCGATGGAATTAATCACTGTGATAAACGAAATATAGTTTTTGAGATAACATGTGAACTGATCCTCATCAGAGAACGACGGCAAACTGACTAGCGAGGAAAAAACCGCATTGCATATTAATGGAAAGCAAAATTAGATATGCGGCTCTCACCGCTAGTAGTATTTCATACATTATACGTGACTGGAAATTTCGGCTGCACAATTTATATGCAGTCACGAACATTAGCCGTTTTTAGCTTTCGCCACACACACACACACACACACACACATCTATTTATATATATATATATATATATATATATATATAATGCAATAAAACAATAATTGATTGCGCGGGTGGTGGTAACACTGCTTTAAATCAAGTTTGCGAGCTTGAAGTTAACACCAATCCCATTGTATTTAACCAGTCGTCGAACAACATAATAAGACTACCGCCAGCTGCAACGCACTGACGCGTTTCGACCTTCCATGATCATCTTCAGAGTACGACAGAAAACTGATTATCGAGGATCAAACCGCATTGAATATATATATGACCAGAAAATAAAACAATTAACCGTATTTTTCGGACTATAAGGCGCACTTTAAATGTTGCCTTACTCTTAAAAATCGTTAATGTCCCTTATAATTTGGTGTGTCTTATGCATACGAAAACATGACAAGAAAGAGAAATGAAATTAAATATGATAAATAATTGAAAGTGAAGCTTCATTAGCATGCTTACGAAGCGCAAGTAAACCTCAAAGTCATTGATTACGCAATACACAACGTAAATAGTGCAGCTGCGAAAGAGTTCAGCATCGCTGTGTCAAGGGAATGGAGTTGGAGGAAGCAAAAAAGTTACCTGCGTCAAGCCACAAAGACCAAGCCACGTTTCCGAGGGAACAATACGGGGTGGAAACATCTAGAAGATAAACTTGAACAGTGGATCACCGAACAGAGATCAGTAGGTATAATCGTCTACACAGTCTAAAATTAACACAAGGCTACAACGATGGCAAATTCTATGAAGAAAAGCAAATATATAGAGGATACCATTCGAGATGCATTCGTTTTATGAAAAACGCGTCATCTCCGGTATCCGAAAAAGAACTACCACTACGAAACTGGTGCCAACGGATTACGAATTAAGAATGCTCAACTTCCGCATCTACTGCAGGTACAAGATTAAGAAATTGAAGATTCAGACAGAAGGCATCGCTAAGACTATACCTCTCTATTTCCACTTGGCTATGAGCCGTGGTGTCAAGAAAACAGGAACATTATTTTATCTCTACACACGAGAAGGAATGAAAATTCGTGTTTCACAGTCGCCATTGCTTGCCAGGCTAATGGAAAGAATCTACCAGAATTGCTATAGGAATTTATTCTTAAGATGAGCCCGAAAGGTTTGATAGACGAGGATATATTTTTTTTAAATCAGTCTGAGAAGTCTGTCTGGAGACCAGTTGGTCCGTTTTTCGTCTATCCATCCTTATAGATCTACGAATTGATGCAAGACAAACCCATAAATACCAGCCAAATCAAACTGAAACTATTTACTACAAAGCTGACCATAATTCCAGCTAGATTAACCAAAGAACTCTAAAAGAATGATACTTTTTCAACAAGTCTTTCTAGGTTAAATTGCGAGCTACATTGGAGCCATGACGAAAAAAAGGCGAAATCACCTTTAAATAGACAGGGAGGCAACGCCGGGCTGGTTGCGCCACTATCTGCCAATGGATTGTCGATGCCTCGAACAAAGTATCGGTCTCAACTGACATATGCGATTTCGTAAATTCTGGAGTCGTCGTTGAACAGCCAGAAAACAACAAAAATTCTGATTTTGGCTTATGCGTGAATCCAGCCATTCTTGATTTCGACATTGTCCAAATGCTAAACACAGATACAGCGGATGAAGACTTTGATCGGTTTGTGGAAGAAGAAGAACTGGAATAAAGTGGCTTTGATAATTTTTTGTATGGGTTTTGGTAGCGAAAGGGTGGCTCAGTGGTTAGAGCATCTGATTTTGAAGCAGACGTGCCCAGGTTCAAAGTCTGTCCGCAGCAAATTCTGGCCAGTACAGGATGAGTTCCCAATAAGGACAAAACCGGTCTACTGGGTGAATTGCCTTTTCTTCACTGTACATTTCTTAGTTTATACTGGCATATGTAAGTAATTAATGGGTCAGGTGCTTATATGAAGACGGCAATCTTGACTACAATAATTGTTATCCCTGCCCGCGCAACCAATATTCGTTTAAACTAATTACTTTTTTTAATTTAATTTATGCGCCTTTTAATAAGGTGGGCTATAAAGTGCTATTGTTAACGTAACTTCAACTTCAGTGCACCTTTTGTTTTAAAAACGATAATTTAATTGAAAGTGAGCCCTATGGTCCAGACACTACGGTATAAAGCGCTTAGGATAAACAGATTTCATCTTTATTGCCGCAATCAGAAAAACATTTCTTTAAATCAACTTTGCGAGCTTGAAGTAAACACCAATCCCATTTTATTTAACCAGTCGTCGAACAACATAATAAAACTACCGCCAGCTGCAACGCACTGACGCGTTTCGACCTTCCATGATCATCATCAGAGTACGACGGCAAACTGACTATCGAGGATCAAACCGCATTGAATATATATGGAAATCAAATTTAGATATACGGTTCTCACCTCTAGCAGTCTCGCATACATTGAACTTGACTGGAAATTCGGCTGCACAGTTTCTATGCAGTCAAGAACTTAAACTGTTTGTAGATTTCGCCACATATACATATATAGGCAATACAATTTAACAATAATTGTTTGCGCGAGTGGTGGTAACAATTCTTTAAATCAAGTTTGCGAGCTTGAAGTAAACACCAATCCCATTCTATTTAACCAGATTTAAAGAATTGTTACCACCACCCGCGCAAACAATTATTGTTAATTGTGCACTATATGTATATGTGGCGAAGCGCAAACGGTTTATGTTCGTGGAAACTGCATAGCCGACTGTGTAGCCGACATTTACCTCCAGTCAGAGTTCAATATCACCGAGACTACTAAAGTGACCACATATCTAAATTTGAGACTCGCACATATTCAATGCGGACTGATCCTCGACTCTCAGATTGCCGTCGTACGCTGATGATGATCAGAAGGTCGAAACGCGTCAATCCGTTGCGGCTGGCGTAATTTTGTTATGTTGTTCGACGACTGGTGATAAATGGGATTGGTGTTACACCTCAAGCTCGCTAAAGATGTTAAAGAATTGTTACCACCACCCGCGCAAACAATTATTGTTAAATTGTATTGCCTATATATGTATATGTGACGAAAGCTACAAACAGTTAATGTTCGTTAAATACTGTTTGTTGCGAAGATCTGTTGTACCGTCCTATTATTCCACATTCTTCTACCAAATATATAGTGGTTAAAGGGCGTAATACCGGCTCCTACTGATGAGTCGCCAGTAAGCACGAAACGAATGTGAATGAGATTATACTTTCCGTTCATGCTGCCTTTGGTTTATCCTTCTGGTCACAACTGAACTAATTTGTTACTAGGTTCGCAAAAGTTAATGTTCGTGACTGCATAGAAATTGTGCAGCCGACATTTCCAGTCAAGTTCAATGTATGCGAGACTGCTAGAGGTGAGTGCCGCATATCTAAATTTGATTTCCACATATATTCAATGCGGTTTGATCCTCGACAGTCAGTTTTCTGTCGTACTCTGATGATGATCAAGGAAGATCAAAACGTGTCAGTGCGTTGCGACTGGCGGTAGTTTTGTTATGTTGTTCGACGACTGGTTAAATACAATGGGATTGGAGTTTACTTCAAGCTCGCAAACTTGATTTAAAGAAAGCTAGTTACGTTTCTTTACCAGTCCAATTTCTGACTTCTTTTTAAATTACTTTCTGCATTTTAATGCACAATGACATATCACATGACGTTACGAATGCATAACTGTCTAAATTGCGTAAAATCGAGGTAGACAGAGCTAAAAATAGATTGGTTATGCAAATGTACATTTAAGATTGAATGAGGGAAATTATTAACGAATCCAGTAAAATTGCTGTAGATACTGGCAGAAGTGATATTTATTAATAAATGTTCTGCCATGCATTACGGTTCTTTATTCTCATACGTTAAAAATTGGTCAAATTAATAGCAATCACTATATATATATATATATATATATATATATATATATATATATATATATATATAAATCATACAAAACTAATAACCTGACGAAGTACAACGTGACAACAGCGATAATTAACACAGATATAATAGTTATTTATAGTATGTTGCAGAGAACTAATATACAGAAAATTAGTGGATAATTCAATTTTAAATGTCAAATTGTTCGTGGACAAAGCTATCCGTTAGGAAAAGCGTTGGAAACTGGAAGTCGAATTATCTTGGCCCGTATTGAGTACAACAAGACGAGAGAGTTGCTGCACTCCTCTATCAGGCTAGTTGGAAATCGTTTTATTGGCATTCTGTGGACAAGAATCCGCTTATACCATTAATGCTAAGGAAGTGACGCACTGCATCGTGGGTAGTGCTTATTTCAGAATGAATTAGTCATTTTTGGTATTTAGACGCTAATGTCTTCCAATCTTCATATATCTGCTGCCTCCATTTAGCGTCAATAACAAATAAGAAGCACCATTTAATAGCAGGAAAGAACGATCGATATCCAAGTCTGTTAACGCCGTCTGAATATTAAATGCATTTACGTCTTTGCGTAGCAGTTCTGTGTCAACAGGCAGCAAAAAATAGTCAAGGTTCCATTAAATTCTTTTCTGTCGTAAAAGTGTGTAAATAACGAAGAAGAGTTGTTTTAAAATCCAAAGAAACAAAAGAACAGATATTGGTGAGAACATGCATGATTTTCCGCATATATTTTAATGTCTGAGGCGGCAGAAGGTATGTGATTGGTTTAACATTTAAAGGAAAAGGATAAATACCTTGCTCTATTATAATAAATCCTAATAAATCAATCGTAAATGTTGCTATTTTTGTCTTATCCTGACTGGTTTTCTAACCGTTTTGGTAAGCGATTAATAGCATTGATAAAATATCCGGTATGCGTAATTATGACTCAAGGTTTGCAACGATGTTCGAATTACCAAAACGCAATTCATAATGCACCATTTATTTGCCAAATTTTAACAGAAATGTAAAAACCCGTAGAATTTGATACACGCCAACCTTGACAAAATTTTTATTGGCATTATTATTTGCGTATCAAGTATTATCTCCAAATGTAACTTGATGGCTTATTTCAAGCAGAACTATCTAAATAAATTAAAATTGTGCTTGGTGGTTGAGATCTACTATTGATTAAAATATAGTTTTTTTGAAAACATTGAACCACCGTCATTCGGTGCAAATATCTTTTTAAATAGCCTAACGACAGAACTCAATTCTTTAATCTTTATTCGATTTTTGATGCATTGTCAAAGCGTTAAGAGCTAACGAACTGTTGCTGGTGTTAGATAAAGGACTTACTTCCATTTTCTATACCATGTCAACTTTGCATCTCATTTCCGTCGTGCCCACGTAAGCACAATATCAAAAGGCACTCATCTAGCAAAGTAGCAAACGCCAACCTCCATGACTGACTTAATGCCGCTTCCAGAAATGATTTGCCGAATTAATTAATATACATGTAACACAGGTGCATAACAAAATGTGCATCGCGCTTACTTATGAGCAATAAAATTTAAATAACGTGAATCTTTTACGAAGTGTCCTTGTAAATATGAAATTTTTAAATTTCAAAATGCAAAATCTCAAATGAGGCGTATAGCATAATAAAATAAAATCAAATTATATGTTGGTGCATATTGTGTGGTGCTGTTCTTCTTGTATTTTTTAACCTTCCGCCATTTTTTTGTGCGGGACAATTGATAGCACTGGTAGGTCGGTACAATCTTGTATTCGTTAAATTTGCAGCTGCGTTGATTTTTGGCCTTGATTGATAAGTTCTCACTTGTCTCTTCCTTTTGAATCCATCCATCAGCTACTTGTCTGAAAATGACGTTGGAGCTATATTTTCATATTTTTTTCCGAATCTTCCTTTGAATATGATATCTAACCTGAAGTAGGAATCGGAAATGAAGTTCCGAAAATTCGGAAAAAAATTCGTAAAATCTAGTTCCAACGTCAATTTCAGACAAGCAGCTGATGCAAGTATGTATTAGGTTTTGCGAACCTAGTAACAGCTGATGGATGGCTTCAAAAGTTAGGGATAAGTGAGTGTCCATCGCACAAGGCCAAAAATCTGTGCACCAGGAGATGCAGAGGATTCAAGATTTTACCCACCTACGAGTGCTATCAATTGTCCCGCACTAGAAAAATGCGGTCAAATCCACAACAATAAGGACATCATTGAGCAAAAAAGTGCAAAATTTAAGTATAACTTAAATTAAAAATACGACTGGACAGTGATCCAACTTTTCAACAATACAAAAAGAAGGAAAATACAATTTGTAACGCAAGTGGAACATATCTCATTCTTGAAATTATATTTAAAATTTAATACTGTACCTAAATGCTTTAGATTCAGACTACCATTTCAGCTTTAGATTTAGGTATATAATTTACTTTTCGCAATCTTTAATAGTTTTGCTTACTAATTTCAGTGATAACTTTTAATGAATTTTACGTAATACGGCAAAGGCTGGATGAAAATGTACACTTTCAGAGAGACAAACAAGCGTACATAGAATAATGTAACAAATTATATTCCGATCATGTAATAAATATTTTTTTCTTATTTTGCTGCAAAAGGATGAAACAATTTTTTTATTTACTTATTATTATTTTAAATTTTGCATGTGTGTTGACGTATGTCTCTAAATGAGTTGCAAGTCTCTAAATAAAATGCTCGAATCCGGATGTCGGAAATTCTGCCATTTACTGGCAAACTCCTCACTTTCTATCTTTGGTACTTTAAACTTATCCGGCAAAAACGACTAGTCTAGTTCCAGGAAGAGGTGAAGCCAAACTAATATTGGCTTCAAAATAGGATATGGAGACCATATAAATAAATCTGTGTTGGATGATGTGGCCTCATAGGACAATAGAAAGAGTATCCATATAAAAAAACATAAATATCATTTTTCATGCATGCCAAATGTTTAACAAAAGAAATATAACAATATAGTTTCTACACAGTTATCTCTACACGCCTTTCTGGTTAATTGGATGACCTAAACCATTTTACATTGAAAAATATAAAAGTACACAAATATATCAGTATAGTTCAATGTTCATTTTTGTAAAATTAATTTAAGCAGTTTATAACTCTTAAAGCGTGGGCGAGTATATACTGATATATCCAAGTTGTTCACACTACCTACCTGTACAATTACACTGAAAGACAGAATCGTCGTAAGACTTTAAAATACCTTTATGTAGGATGTTGTATAAAAAAAGCCCAAGATCCAACTAAATTTATGTATTTAAGGTAAAAACCAAATTGATAGAAAGCTCATTAAATTTGACGAATTGTACAAATTTGTTGGAGTTTCGGCCAGTGATCAATAGCCGCTTAGTGACTACAATTATTTATGTGGTTAGAGCATCAGTCAGTTATTAACACAAGGTATTCACGTTCTCTTTCTGTCAAAACTGCAATCGATATGATTTGGAGCTCAGAAAAACTATTACACTTTGTGCAGATAAATACTGTTTGTTGCGAAGAACTAATATATATGCAAGTATGTATTAGGTTTTGCGAACCTAGTAACAAATTAGTTCAGTTGTGACCAGAAGGATAAACCAAAGGCAGCATGAACGGGAAGTATAATCTCATGCACATTCGTTTCGTGCTTACTGGCGACTCATCAGTAGGAGCCGGTATTACGCCCTTTAACCACTATATATTTGGTAGAAGAATGTGGAACAATAGGACGGTACAATCTCCTATATATTAGCTCTTCGCAACAAACAGTATTTAACTGTAATATATTGAATTGAATGATGTCATGCTTACCGCGAAATGTGATAACTGATATCGATGAAGGCCAGAGTGTATGGTTTAACTGGAGTAACAGGTGTTCGGAAATTGTTGTAATTCTCAATTTGGGTGAACTTTAGCATAAAACCTAATACATACTTGCATATATATTAGTTCTTCGCAGCAAACAGTATTTAACTGTAATATATTGAATTGAATGATGTCATGCTTACCGCGAAATGTGATAACTGATATCGATGAAGGCCAGCGTGTATGGTTTAACTGGAGTAACAGGTGTTCGGAAATTGTTGTAATTCTCAATTTGGGTGAACTTTAGCATAAATTTATATCCATCAGGTTGTTATCATGTACCGACAAAATAGGAGATTGTACCGTCCTATTATTCCACATTCTTCTACCAAATATATAGTGGTTAAAGGGCGTAATACCGGCTCCTACTGATGAGTCGCCAGTAAGCACGAAACGAATGTGAATGAGATTATACTTTCCGTTCATGCTGCCTTTGGTTTATCGTTCTGGTCGCAACTGAACTAATTTGTTACTAGGTTCGCAAAACCTAATACATACTTTGTGCAGATGTTTGAAAAATAGTTGCCATGGCTTAAAATTTTAAGCAATCTGTAGCATAAATCATCTTGTTTTACACCTTTATGGCTCGCGAAAATGTGATCTCACTATCCATTTCATTCACTATAAGTTAAGTCATTGTAAATTTATACCAAAAATTGCGGAAAATTGGAAAAATTTAACTACAGTTATTTTCTAAATTGCAACACGTTTGCTTGTATTCATTATTATTGAATTGTGTTCTTCTACATGTTCATTAAAATTGTTTAATTCTCGCGGAATTAATCTGTTTAATTGTTTCACTTTAAAAATAATGGATCATGCAGTATCATAACTTGAAAACATAACGTCTCAAACGAAAGTAAAAATTCATTTTCTTCACGAATACACACAAACACGCACCTATGATTGTTATTACGTCATGTTCGTTTCGGTAAAAATTCAATGAAATGCTTTTCAATTTTAACGAAAGCTGTGTGTGCGAGTATGCCTCCTTAGTCTAGAACTGTGCAAACAAAAATATTTTTTTCTTGAACCTTTCAAGTTCCGCGCGAAACTCTTACGCGGTTACGTCTTAATTAAAGTTCTGGACGAATATGTTTATTTTTTCCGCTAACTGTCTTCTAAATTTAAATACAATTACTTCTTTTGGTCCATTTCGCATGTACACAGAATGATGAGTTGAAACGAAAACGTAGCTGTGAAATATATAACGGCATTTCAAATTCACACCCAGGAATGCATACTTTACTTATTTGAAAAGTGAATATCCTAAAAGCATTGACGCTAATTTTTTTAAATTTAAAAAATCACTGTTTTCGTGTCTGATGATACCAAACCATTATCTCAAGTTTGCGAGCATGAAATAAGCACCACTTCCGTTGTATCAAACCAGTCACAAAGCATTAAATAACTTCTGTCATTTATACGTAGCGTCACACTTCGACCATCCACGATCGTCATCCGTGCACGACGGCAAACTAACTAACAGGGATGAAACCGCAATTCATATCTGAGTTGCACAAAATACGACATGCTTGCACATATTGTACTTGACAATAAATTTCGGCTGAATAATATTAATTCAGTGAAGAAAATAAACTATTATTATAATCAAGTTTGCGGTTCTGATATGAGCACCTCACCGACCGCGGTATATATACGTAAACTTGCTTGCACGAATAGTGATAATTTTTTATTATTATGTGCTTTGCTTGTTATCCAGGTAACTATAACCAAGGTTGCGATCATGATATAAGCACCTGGCCCATTAATTAATTACATATGTCAGTATAAACCAAGATGTGCATAGTGTAGACCGGTTTCGTCCTTATTAATAACTCATCACATACTGGCCATAATTTGCCGCGGATTGGGCTCGAATCGGGGCACGTCTGCTCCGGAATCTTGTGCTCTAACCACTGAGCCACCTCTGATGATGACACTAGAGGGGTGAAACGCGTCAGTACATGTGACCTACGGTAGGCTCGTTATGTTCTGCAACTGATTAGATACATTTCGATTGGCGTTTTTCTTACGCTTGCAAGCGTCACTTAAAGAATATACAGACATTTGTCTGTTTCCGCAAAACATTTGGAAAACGCTTTAGATTGTTTAGCTTCGTTGAACCTGATGGTGCTTAACATGTAAATATATATATATATATATATATATATATATATATATATATATATATATATAAACATAACTATTCTAAAATGTACATTTTAAGAGTTCCAAAAAGCTTCTTTGTAGTCTATTAGAAATTGCTCCAAAAGCAACCGGATTTACGAGACAGCTTTTGAATGTTTGATTTTTATTCTGTTTGATTTAAAGATTTTGATATTTGTACAATTTGAAAAATTCGACTTATTTAATTTAATGAATTATCTCATGAGCATGTTCAAATTTAGCGTATCTCTCTATATTTTTTCAATCGCGAAACAGTGTATTTCACTTTGATTTGTAAAATTTATGTTGTTGCTTAATGTTTAAAAGTATTCACTATTTAAAAATGACTATTAAGTAAAACTGGTTTTAAATTTTATTCATTACATCATCTTTTGTCATAAACAGACAACTCATGGACAGGCATTTATATTCTCATTGCAATTTAAATTACAATCCTTGTTCACTCAACGGTAATCTTCTTTTGCTCTTTATGTAGGCTAATGAAATGATTGAGGCAATTAAGTCAATGACGAATGAAAACTTCAAAGAGATCAAATGGATGGCAGAGGAGGATAAAGTGCAGGCAATTCTGAAGGTGAGTGCAAATCGACGCAATGATTAATAAATTTGTCAGAGCACACGGATTGATCAATAACGTCTTCTTGTAAAAGTGCTGAATATAAGTACTAGATAGTAATTAAGGAATTCCCAATAAGAACGAACCCGCTTATTGCACGAATTTTCATTTCGATATTACTCGGTACTTAGTTTATACTGCAATATATATATATATATATATATATATATATATATATATAAATATAAATATAAATATAAATATAAATATAAATATAAATATAAATATAAATATAAATATAAATATAAATATAAATATAAATATAAATATAAATATAAATATAAATATAAATATAAATATAAATATAAATATAAATATAAAATAAATATATATATAAATAAATATATATATATATATATATGTAATAGGAATTTACATCCACTATATAAACACATATGGCTAAATAAAGAAAATTAAACGTAAATTCAGCACAATTAAAAAGATTGCAGTGTAAAAGCCTTCAAGTCGAATGACTACTTTAGTTTAAATCAATTGTGGGACGCGACAGTCTTCTTGGGTAATTTTAGATAAAAGAGATGTTAAAGGGAATAGGTTTTCAATTGGATATTGGAAAGCTGTTTATACGTCTGATATGAATGTAGATTTGACTAAATATTTCTACGAGTGCAAATAATTTAGTAAATAGTATCGGATTATACAAGCCAGTTACAGTTTTTCACATTCCAATTTTCTTTTAATTAAACTATAATTTTGTAATTCCACCAATTAATTCTTGCTTATATACACTCTTTTAAAGGATTTCCTTCTACCTATCACTGTAAATTTCGCTCATATCTGTTCTGTATTTCGAATTGTATACACCTTTCGGGAGTAAGTATGGCGCATGGCAAGCGAATTACGATTTCTATGGCTTTATACCACTTTGACGAATTTAGATATAATTAATTTTCATTTCGAAGCAATGCTTTGTTCACAAATATGAGATACGGAACATTTGCATTTAATTTAAGCTGTTACACAAATATGCACATCCTCTGTCAGTTGCATGTGCTTTCATGTTTCCAACTTATGAAATCGTAATTAGAGCAGAATGGTTAGGTGATTAACCAGGTTGAAACCATAATGAATGGAGCTCTCACTTCAAAAAGTTTCCTAGGCTATTGAAAATCCAAGTTTCTTTTTGCTTTCTCCACAGATGTAAAAGTTGTTCAACTAAGCTCTCATTGACCATCCGGGGGGGAATAACAATTCCTAAAATCAAATTAAACCTAGAGGGGTGGCTGTGTATCTTAACTTTGAAAACTTGATTCAAATGATTGTCATCAATGCCATGTTAATAAATGAATGCTGCGTTGAATAACTTGTATAAAATCGTCGAAAGCAAAACATGAATACATTTTTGATTGCAATGCAATTATTCGGCCGGCATTCTAGTCAAGCGAAACGTGTGTTTGTGTGTGGCGGAAAAAAACAATCAAATGTTAGCGCAGCCGTTTTTGTTTCCTTGTAATAGGAATTGATGAGTAGTTCATGTAATGAAGCATAACATTTTTGAAAATTAGGTTTATACTAAACAGTTAACAAAGGTCATTTACTCTTCTCCAGGTATTAATTGAATCCCAATATGTGACATGCTTCCACTTTCTTGTATAAACCCGCTTTACAATAAAATTAATGCTGCTATTAACTAAATATTTCTCTGCTAATATAACTGATGGAATCTGTGCAAAGCACAGATAAAACAACTTTATTGTTCTTATCACTATCCGCGTATTTCATATTTGCTATACATTTTCAGATGCGAAATTAATCTTCAATAATAAAACTGATTAAATATAATCTAAATGATATTAAATATTGCCTCTTCATAAAAGTGTCTAAAACTAATTAATTGATGTATGTCGTAATAATGACCTGTGCATTACCCCTAGTTGGCGATGTCTGCTTTGCCGCGATGTCTCATTTATGCCATGTAACATACACACATACACACACAAATATAAAAGCACGCACACACACGCATACAGTGAAACAGCTATGCGTTCGATAATAAGTTTGACAAATTTACTAGCAAAACAAAGATAAACGGTTTGTCATAAATATAATATCTGCCATTTTACTTTTTCGTATGGTAAAATAAAGCTGCCCAATTAGAATTGTAATCCAGAGGCGACAAGCAACTCCGAAAATATTTGGGTAAATATAATTGGCAGCTGCCGACTTCGCGTTTCGCGAGCTGTTCCAATACGGAAATAATGAAGACTCGGATGTGCTAGTGAAAAACTGGTTCAAATATAAATTGTGCACATACTCTACTCGGCAGTATTTACCTATCTTTCACACTAGGTAGAGCAAGTTCGATGGCGGATTTTATCAAAACTAAATCAGCTGCAAATTCTGTAAAAGTCAAAACGGAATGCAATCTGCCTGTTATGAGCTTCATTTCTTATTCACCTTTATATTGTAAGTTCATATACACAGGCTTCCTATCAACAGTACAATCGTGCACAGCGGATTTTATTGTATCGTCAGATTTATACCTATCTATAAAATGTGGGTGGTAATCTTTAACGATAACAGTTTTACGTACGCAATCCAACTTAGTCTGCAATCAGTCTGGCGAACAAATGTGTAATGACCTATTAAACAGTGCCTTAACTAAGCAATTTTCCACTTTATTGGCAGTAGTTGTTGAAATTCAATTAATCGCTGTTCATGTTTTCTAAAGAAAAACTGAAATGCGCAGTGTTGCATCAATTCTACGTTTCATTAACATATCAAGAAAAGCTACAATATCATGCTTCTTGTTTTCTATTTGAAATCTAATATTCGATTGAAATTCATTGAATTTATTTAGTTGTGTTCCGGAGTTTGAATGATTATCGCAGACCAAAGAATTATTCATCAACACAAAGATTGTATAGCTTCCCTTTACTTTATAAACCAAAGTTAGTTCATTCCAAATTGCACATAAATATGTCGGCCATGATACGGACGACGGTATAGCCCATTCCTAGACCATCTTTCTGTCTGCATAGTTGACCATTAAATATGAATTGGGGATTCGTACAGCAGAAATATATATTTAACTCTTCAACTGCGTTTCTCGGAGTTTCAGATTTAGAAAATAATTCCGGACATAATGCCATACAAACTCAATAATTTCCTTTAAAGTGACTTTAGGGAATATCAACCCGACATCAAACGAACACATAAAATGGTTAATTTGATTAGCCAACCATTTAACCAATTCATACGTTTGCATATTTGTCGTTGACACAATTGGACTCAGCAGAATGCTTTGTTTTTATGTCCGTGGTAATGCATACATTCTTGTTATTTATGTTTCAACCGGTCTCAGTTGTCTGTGTTTGGCATGTGTGATTATTGCGTATTGTAGACGGTAGGATACCTACGTCGATATGACTGTCTCGGTTTTCTCGGTTGCATCATCCACGGAATCAATTTCAAATTTTGAATCAGAATTAAAAAAATTAAAGTCAAATTCTTTAAATCAAGTTTGCGAGCTTGAAGTAAACACCAATCGTATTGTATTTAACCAGTCGTCGAACAACACTGACGCGTTTCGACCTTTCTTGATCATCATCACAGTACGA
>JAQBSW010011096.1:0-21464 GCA_029291075.1 Eudiplozoon nipponicum | reverse complement strand
TGTCATATTCACTTTTCACCTACGCTGACTTCTGGACTTGCTTCACACGCAGAGTCATTAAATCACGCCAATCTTGTTGCTGCACAACTAGTGAGACGGAGCAACATCTATTCATTGGACCTCCACGTGTGCCAATCACCACGGTGTTGTCGCAGATCTTCAATGTGACAATACTCAGCCTCTCGCCGCTGATGTCAACGCCACAACAGAAGTAACACAAGCCAGTCAACCAGAGCCGGTCTCAAGTGTCTAGGGGTATTTCTAGGCACTGCTACACAAACGAACGTTCTCGGCAGTTGCCGGAGAACGCAATTCCGGTCTTAGTAAGAGCCGCCAACTGTATTAACTATTAGCCGTTTTGGCCCATCAAAACGTTATAAACGTCGTACGGCATTTACTTGAAGCTAAGGCGTTTTACTAGTTGGGCTAATATGGCACATTTAGACACAAATATCCAACTAAACAATCTCAATTCGCCAATCTTGAACAAACATTAAACAAGATGAGGAAGTTGTATTCAAATAAATGTTAATCTATTTAAACGTACATTAGTTGCGCTGGCGGTGAAAAAATTTACTATAATAAAGGTTGCGAATTTGATATAAGCAACTGACCCATTAGTACTTTTTTGTCAGTAAAAATTAAGAATTATAGTGTAGAATAAGAAATTCATCCAGTAGACAGGTTTCGTCCTTTTTGGGAACTCATCATGTGCTGGTCAGAACTTTCCCCTGACAGGTCTCAAACCTGGACACGTTTGCTCCGGAAACTGCTGCTCAAAGCACAGAGCCACCCTGGCGCAAATTAAACTCAATTTCTATTCACATACCGACTAATGTAACTCGGTTAGTTAATTTCTCTTTCAGGTGGAGGTCATATGGCATCCATTTAGAACCAAAGTTCCAACTAGCCATCTACAATCTGTCATTACTGAACATAAACTACACTAGATGAGGATGTTGTTTTGAATTGAGCATTTATATATTTGAAGGAATATTGGGTACGCGGGAGGTGTTAACATTCGATATAAAATAGGTTGCGAACTTGATATAAACTAGTGACAAATTAAGTATTAGAATTGTCAGTATAAAATTAGAATTGCACAGAGAAGAAAAGGTAATTCATCCAGTAGACCGGTTTCGTCCTTATTGGGAACTCATTACGTTCTGGCCAGTAATTGCCACCGACAGGCATCGAACCGGGTCTTGTTTGCTTTGGAATCAGTTTCTCTAACGACTGAGCCACCCTGCCGCCCAATACAAACAATTTCCAGTCATACACAAACTAATATAACTCGGTTATTATATTTCACATTTAGGGACAGCTAATGTGGCATTCATTTAGAAGCAAATTTCAAACTAATAATCCCTAGAATGCCATTATTGAAGAAGCGCTACACTAGATGCGGAAGTGGTATTGAAATGAACTTGTATATATGTAAACGAACATCGGTTACGCGGGCTGTGAAAACATGTATTATAATCAAGATGGCAGAAAAGATATAAACAACTGGAACATGAAGTACTTACATTTGTCATTATAAACTAAGAATTGCATAGTGTAGAAAAGGTAACCCATTCAGTAAATCAGTTTCGTCCATTATAGGAACTAATCACGTACTGTCCAGAATTTGCCGCAAACAGGGCTCAAACCTAGGCTCGTCAGTTTTGTAAACTTATGCTCTAATCAACGATCCAACCCGCCACATACTAAACACAATTTCCAATCATATAATGACTAATTTAACTCGGTTATTTTTTTCTCTTGCAGATGGAGCTCATTGGCCATCCACTTAGATACAAAATTCCAAATAAACATCTCCAATTTCTCATTAATGAACAAATGATTAGGTGTTATTGAAATGAACATTTTCATATTTAAACAAACATTGGTTGTGCGGGCGATGATATAAACACCTGACCCATTAATTGCTTACATTTGTCAGTATAAACTAAGAATTCTATAGTGTATGATAGGCAATTCATCCAGTAGGCTGGTGTCGTCCTTATTGGGAACTCTTCACGTACTGACCAGAATTTGCTGCGGGCAGAGCTCGAAACTAGGCACATCTGCATCAGAATATGTTGCTTTAGCTACTGAGGCACACTGCCACTCCCTGCGCACAATTTTCAGTCGCATACTAACTAATATAACTCGGTTAGATTTTCGTCTTTAAGATGGAGCACATATGGCATCAATTTGTAACCAAAGTTCCAACTACTCCTCTCCAATCTGTCATTAATGAACAGACACTACACTAGATGAGGAAGCAGTATTGAAATGAAGAGTTATATATTTAAACAAACATTGTTTGCGTGGGCGCTGATAACAGTTACTATAATCTAGTTTTCGTACTTGATATAAACACCGGACCCATTAATTACTTACATTTGTCAGTATAAACTAAGAATTCATCCGGAAGACCGGTTTCGTCCTTATTGGGAACTCATCATATACTGGCCAGAATTTGCCGCTGGCAGGGCTCAAAACTGGGTAGATCTGCTTCGGAAGATGGTGCCCTAAACACTGAGGCCAGCTGACGCACGCTGCGCATAATTTTCAATCATATACTAATTTATATAACTCGTTCAGTTTTTACTCTTTTAGATGGAGCACATAGGGAATCCATTTAGACCCAAAGTTCCATCTTAACATCTCCAATCTCTCACTAATGAACAGATATCGCATTAGATGATGAAGTGGTACTGAAATGAACATTTATATCTCTAAACGAACATTGTTTGCGCGGGTGCTGATAACATTTACTATAATCAAGGTTGTGAACTTTATATAAATACTTGACGCATTAAGTACTTACATTTGTCAGTATAAACTAAGAATTTTATAATTTAGGATAGGCAATTCTTTAAGTGGACCGGTTTTATCCTTATTGGGAACTCGTCACGTACTGGCCAGAAATTTTACTTGCCATGCGTATTGAGTAGTAGCCAATCGACGATTTAGTTTACTAAAAAATCTTTTCAATTATGAACTTTTTTTGTTTCGAAAGTTTCTGCCTGGTTGACTCAATATTCCTCATCGTTGCAAAATTGTAAACAAATCTTCCTGATCTTTCACTATCCTTTTTCTATCTGACGAGTGAAACGATCAACCATTGTAAGTATATACCTCTGACCAGAGTATTCTGGCACTGAAAGCAATATCATTGTTTATATGCATAAATCAACCCACTAGGTTGTCAGTTGTTCTCACCTTAGACTTATTGTTTTGCCAAACTTTACAAGCCCTTATGTTTTTCACATCTTTTGCCATAAATATCTTCCAATGACCTACCTGATAGTAATCTGAATATAAAGTGGACCAAATTCACGGCGCTGTTTAATTACTTTAATACTTAATTTTAACGGTACAAAGGGTCCTGATTGGCTCCTGTAGATTTCATAAAGTAACCGCTTATCTCTTACCTTCTTTCGTGCGAACACTGATTTATTAGCCAACAAAGCTACTAAAGGATCAACAATCTGCGCTTCCACCAATTTCTGGATAAAATCATTCTAAAATGAGTGGCTCCAACCGCATCAAATCTATCGAGAGTGTCCGCCGCTACATTCTCTTCTCCCAAATTCTGCTATTCAGGTTAATTGTGAATTAATCTGCCGTAAATAATTAAGTCAGTTGGTTTTAACAAGAATAATTATCAACGGTTTATGATAAGTCAATATCGTGAACTGATGTCCGCCTAAGTAGTGCTCGAAATACAGCTCTGGAACATAAAATGTAAGTAACTCCTTCCCAATCGCATCATATAGTTTCTCACATTCTTGGTGTTTCCTACTATAAAATCATATCCACTTAACTATGTCATTCTCTCTATGATGTAGCACTGCCCTTGTGACTACATCAAAAGCATCTGTGACTAGCTCAAAAGCTTAGACCAGTCCACAAGTGCTAATGTGATTATTTCGCTTAAATGGTCTTTGATCCTCTATAATTTATCCTTGTCAACTTGGCAAAAATAAATAGGCCAAAACGTTTTTATCAAGCTCCTTTCACAAATCAAATTTCGAGTTAACGATCCAAAAATTCCAGCTAAATCTGGTATAAAACGACGATAATTATTTATAATTTTCAAAAACCTACGCATTTGAGGCTCAACTCGGGGATCTGGAAGATCTCTAACCTTGTTACTTCCCAATAGTTCAATTTCCCTCCTGGAAATGGAGTGTCTAAGAAATTTTACTGTTGTCAATCATTATTGCTCTTCCTTGGCTCAACACCCTATCCATAGTATTCCAGCTTTGATAACACAACGTCTAAGTGCTATTGGCGTTCCTCCCGAGGTAGACTACATGTGATGATGTTGTCTATGCACACTCTAGCAAATGGACAGTCCTGAATAAATTCCTCCGTCAGGCACTGGAATGACTGACTTATATTCTTCATTTCAAATCGCATTCATAAGATCTCGTACGATCGACATCCAAGAAATCGCACTGCGGCATGTCTTGTAGATTCAGTCTTCATAGGTATTCGATAGTACGCTTTCTACAGTTCTAACACAGTGTAAACCTTATACCCCATTATATCCCTGGTTCTGTATAGGATGCGAATAACTATTTGTTACGGAGTTCAATAGTCAATAATTACCGAAAATCTTCTTTTGTCCCGGTTCATGTTTGAGAACTAACACTATTGAAGACGCAAATTTGGAACTTGAGCGCCTACAAAATCATTCTTTATTTAATCGCTAAAATTCTTCGATTGCGATTTTTTGCTTGTGTCAAGCCCAACGGTTGAACCTTTGAAAAAACGGGTAGTAGAGCCTCGAACTCAATTTGTTCTATTCCTGTCTTCATCCCATTCCGCTTAGCGTTGAACGGTTGAAACACTGCCAGGTCTTTCTCGATAACTTCTCATAAGTTATCTGTAAGGACTAGTCTCGGAAAAAGAACTGACCAAATTATTGACGCCCACTCTCAGTATATGTCACTATCCTATTGCCTCGTCCAATAGTCCGGGTATTATGATCTAACGCTAGGTCAAAATGAATCAAATCTCATTTCCAATAATGTTGTCTTTTATATCAGCGACTAGAAAATTCCACAATAATTGATTGCGCGGATGGTTGACAAAATAATTTAAATCAAGTTTCCCAACTTGAAGTAAACACTAATCCCATTGTATTAAACCAGTCGTCGAACAACATAACAAACTACAGCCAGTCGCAACGCACTGACGCGTTTCGACCTTCCATGATCATCATCAGAGTACGACGGCAAAATGACTAGCGAGGATCAAACCGCATTGAATATATATGGAAATCAAATTTAGATATGCAACGCTTAACTCTAGCAGTCTCGCATACATTGAACTTGACTGGAAATGTCGGCTGCACAATTTCTATGCAGTCGCGAACATTAACTGTTTGTAGCTTTCGCCACATATACATATATAGGCAATACAATTTAACAATAATTGTTTGCGCGGGTGGTGGTAACAATTCTTTAAATCAAGTTTACGAGCTTGAAGTAAACACCAATCCCATTGTATTTAACCATTCGTCGAACAACATAACAAAACTACCGCCAGCCGTAACGCACTGACGCGTTTCGACCTTCCATGATCATCATCAGAGTACGACGGCAAACTGACTATCGAGGTTCAAACCGCATTGAATATATATGGAAATCAAATTTAGATATGCGGCTCTCACCTCTAGCAGTCTTGCAAACATTGAACTTGACTGGAAATGTCGGCTGCACAATTTCTATGCAGTCACGAACATTAGCTGTTTGTAGCTTTCGCCACACACATATATATAGACAATATAATTACACAATAATTGATGGCGCGGATGGTGGTAAAAATTTTTTAAATCAAGTTTGCGAGCTTGAAGTAAACACCAATCCCATTGTATTTAACGAGTCGTCGAACAACATAACAAAACTACCACCCGTCGCAACGCACTGACCCGTTTCGACGTTCCTCGAACATCATTAGAGTACGACGGCAAACTGACCAGCGAGGATCAAACCACATTGAATATACATGGAAATCAAATTTAGATATGCGGCTCTCACATCTATAAGTCTTGCATACATTGAACTTGACTGGAAATGTCGGCTGCATAATTTCTATGCAGTCACAAACATTATCTGTTTGTAGCTTTTGCCACAAACATAAATATATCGACAATACAATTACACAATAAATGATTGCGCTGATTGTGGAAAAAATTATTTAAATCAAGTTTGCGAGCTAGAAGTAAACACCAATCCCATTGTATTTAACGAGTCGTCGAACAACTTAACAAAACTACCACCCGTCGCAACGCACTGACCCGTTTCGACGTTCCTCGAACATCATCAGAGTACGACGGCAAACTGACCAGCGAGGATCAAACCACATTGAATATACATGGAAATCAAATTTAGATATGCGGCTCTCACATCTATATGTCTTGCATACATTGAACTTCACTGGAAATTTCGGCTGCACAATTTCTATGCAGTCACGAACATTAGCTGTTTGTAGCTTTCGCCACACAAATAAATATACAGACAATACAATTACACAATAATTGATTGCGCGGATGATGGAAAAAATTATTAAAATCAAGTTTGCGTGCTTCAAGTAAACACCAATCAAATTGTATTTAACAAGTGGTCGAACAACATAACAAAACTACCGCCAGGCACAACGCACTGACGCGTTTCGACCTTCCTTGATCATCATAAGAGTACGACGGCAAACTGACTAGCGAGCATCAAACCACATTAAGTATATATGGAAATTAAATTTATATGTGCGGCTCTCAGACCTATCAGTCTTGCATATATTGAACTTGACTGGAAATGTCGGCTGCACAATTTCTATGCAGTCACGAACATTAACTGTTTGTAGCTTTCGCCACACACACACATATAAATATATACATATACATATATATATATATATATATTATATTTATTTATTTATTTATATATATATATATATATATATAGACAATACAATTACACAATAGTTGGTTGCACGTATGGTGGAAAAATTATTTAAATCAACTTAGCGAGCTTGAAGTAAACACCAATCCCATTGTATTTAAACAGTCGTCGAACAACATAGCCAAACTGCCGCCAGTCACAACGCACTGACGCGTTTCGACCTTCCTTGATCATCATCAGAGTACGACGGCAAACTGACTAGCGAGCATCGAACCGCATTAAATATATATGGAAATCAAATTTATATGTGCGGCTCTCACATCTATCAGTCTTGCATACATTGAACTTGACTGGAAATTTCGGCTGCACAATTTCTATACAGTCACGAACATTAGCCTTTTGTAGCTTTCCCCACACACATAAATATATAGACAATACAATTACACAATAATTGATTGCGCGGATGGTGCAAAAAGTTATTTAAATCAAGTTTGCGAGCTTAAAGTACACACCAATCCCATTGCATTTAACCAGTCGTCGAACAGCATAACAGAAAATTCCTTGTTAACGACGATTTCAGCCCCAAAATCACTGACATCTCTTTGATATTCTTTATCATTATTAGACTTTTATTGATGGCTCTTGGTTGATTTTCGAATGTGAGGCAATCTCTTTCCACTACATATGATCAAACTTTGGTCATCTCGGCATCCGTGTCTATTAATAATTTGAACCTAATTAGTCCATTCATTTTGACGAACTTGTTGCTGTTATAATCAGCGACCCGCCCTATGGCTCCTACAAGTGAGGTTCCAAGAATTTTACCGGGGAATTTTGCCTAGCCACAGGACGAGAACTAACTTTTCACTTCGGATCATCCTACCTTGGAAAGTTGCATTCTTCGTCTTAACATTTTGCAAGCACGGCATACATACGATGCGAAATGCACCATCCGCGCGATCTTCGAACATCGTCAAGGTTTTTGCCTCCCTGGTGCTTAGAAATTGGTCTTTGACCACGAGAACGTGACCTACCTCTACCTAAATTTTCGACCTCTTGTTTCACCAAATGCATATCTCGTCGTAGGATACTAAATGCATTCTCTGAAACAATTTGTATTTTTAAGATGTGTTGGAGATGCTGCTGAATCTGCGAGTTTGTACTTACTGCAAACAACTGGCTCCTGCTGCCGGTACACTTTATCCAACCCATTGAGTTTCTTTTACCACTCTAGTTCTAATGTATAATGGGCACCCAGAGTGGCACTTATTCTAACAGACAATTCTGCTATAAATATACCGATTGAAACTTCTGAAGGTTATCAAGCCCAATAGATTTGTCAAGTAACCTGTCAAAAAGTTCAGATGAAAGTTTATTTCCCATCTTTTCCTGATGTGATAAGTCTTTCATCTGTTAACATTTCTCGAGTTGATACAGTCTTCAAAGCTCTTTGACTAGAATCTCAAATGAATTAGATGGTTCATACTCCATGATAAGTTTTCATGAATTTGGATAAGTTCCTCTTCTTTTTCTCAGGCAATGTCTGGTCTATATGTTCTAAGACTTATATTGCAATCCATAGGACTGTGACTGGTTCGATTTCATCTTTTGTATATCTTTCGCATAATGGATACTGTTGCGGTCGCCATTTTGGTAGAGGCCCTTTGGTCACTATCATAGAAAAACTCCGAACACAAACCATCATCACTAGGAATGGGCAACCTAGTGTTCTTTTACAGTCCACATTTAACTATGAACAAAACTAATTACAATTTTGCACTTCTTATGGTTATATGGCAGTGGAACATTAGTCACGTTTGGTTAGGGTATGGCTGTGCATGATGATGTGTTATGTCCTTCGGAAAAATGCTCTGTATTCTTACATGTAATGCTGATATCCATTGTATGAAAATAAGATTTATTTATTAAAACAAAGTGTGTATACTGACCATCCCATTGATTTTCACTGTGAACCTTCCTGTAAGTGAAAACCTGAAGCGAATTTGAGATTCTGATCCTGGATGATCCCAACATTAACAAATGAGAACAGGAACACGTTTTGACATTTATTGTGAGGGTAAAACACGTAAAATTATTAAGAAACAATATGACTGCTACAAGTCAATAAAGAAGATAACGCATGAAAAATACAAATTACAGAATTCTCCAATGTCTCTTCTACATCGTATTTATTTTTTTACTGCAAAAACTGGGTAGACCTGTTTACAAATTAGATGTTGCTTTCTTTAAATCAAGTTTTCGAGCTTGAAGTAAACACCAATCCCATTGTATTTAACCAGTCGTCGAACAGCATAACTAAACTAGATAAAAAAGTTCGTCAAGACAAACTTTAAGTTGGCTTGAGAAAGCCTGAACAGAAAGTTTGAAAAAGTTTGAAAAGATTAAACAAGTTTAAAAAGTTTTAAGTTTGATAGTTTTCAGTCTGAAATAGTTTGAAGTTAAAAATAGTTTTAAAAGTAATAAATTTTGGTAGTTTTGAAAGTAAAACAGCTGGTTATTGATATATATATATATAGATATAGATAGATAGATAGATAGATAGATAGATGGACAGAAAGATAGATAGATAGATAGATAGATAGATAGATAAATAGATAGGCAGATGGATAGATAGGGGTACCCATGCTGCTAAAATTGAACAGAGGATCAGGCAATTGTACCACAAATAACGTGAACTGAATAATTTCCAAAGGTCAATTCTTCTTTGTAATTAATTAATTACTAGGAAAATTGGATTTTGTATATATGCTTAGTCTATTTTCTGTAAAAAACAAATCTTTAAATTCAGGTCAGAAAAAATGGATGGAAAAGAATCAAATTTGTACGCTCTGCATAGAACATTTTATTTCAGTCTGAGTACATCTCTGTCTCTTTGGTGTCATTTTATGCATTGTTAAGTAATTTATTGATTTGTCATTTAATCTGGATTAATTTAACTTAATGGGCCCTTGCACATGGCGTTTAGGTGAGTTTTATTTTTTAGTATATTTAAATTTGCTAAATTTTCGGTTTTGACAAGAATTAAAAGTATTTTATTTACCTTCATGTCATTCAATGCATGAGTCTCCCTGTACAATTGTAGTAGACATTTTATTTAAAAAGTTGTGAAATGAATAAGGGTAACAAGATAGCTGCTACAAAAGAAGAAAGGATCAAGCGATTGTGGCACAAATAACATAAACTGAATAATTGCCATAGGTCAATTCTTCTTTGTAATTAATTAATTACAAGGAAAATTGGATTTTTATAGTTTACATATTAGACATTGTTTAGTCTATTTTCTGTAACAAACAAATCTTTAAACTCAGGTCAGAAAAGTTGTAAACGAATCAAATTTGTACGTTTTGCATAGAACACTATTTCTGTCTGAGTACACCTCTGTCTCTTGGGTGTTAGTTTATGCATCGTTAAGTAATTTGTCTGCAGAATTTTCAAATGAGCAGAAGTTTTTCAATGTAAGTCTATGGGATTTTTATGATTTTTAATCTTAATTTTTATGAAAACCATAAGTCTAATCAATTAGAAACGATATAGCACACCCGGCGAGATCAGTTTGAATGGCTGAGCCGAGTTTGAATTCTGTAGAGTTAAAGCTCTAGGAGGAGTTAGAGTTGATAATTTTAGTCTCAAAAGAATATTAATAAGTTTAATTAGAATATCAGTAAGGTGGGCTTTCCCAAGCCAACTTAACTACCACCAGTCGCAACGCACTGACGCGTTTCGATCTTCCATGATCATCATCATAGTACAACGGCAAACTGACCAGCGAGGATCAGACTGCATTGCATATATATGGAAAGCAAAATTATATATGCGGCTCTCCCCTCTAGTAGTCTTGTATACATTGCACGTGACTGGAAATGTCGGCTGCATAATTTCTATGCAGTCACGAACATTAACTGTTTGTAGCTATCCCCACAAACATATATATAGACAATACATGTAACCAAAATTTGGTTGCGTGGGTAATGGTAAAAATTGTTTAAATTCTTTAAATATTAACAAATGAGAACAGGAACTCGTTTTGACAGTTATTGTGAGAGTAAAAAAGGTCAAATTAAGAAGAAACAATATGGCTGCTACAAGTCAACAAAGAAGATAAGGCATGAAAAATACAAATTACATAATTCTCCAAATGTCACTTCTACATCGTATTTATTTGTTTACTACAAAAACTGGGTAGACTAAGTTTACAAATTAAATGTTGCTTTCTTTAAATCAAGTTTGCGAGTGTGGAGGATGTTGAATCCTCCGCCTTATATAAAATGACCTTGAATGATAAATTTAAACCACCATAGCTGATTGTAACAACTTTATTTAAAAAGAATTTTTTCTTTTATTTTCCAGAACATTCTTTGTTTAAAGACTTGATTTTTTAAATTGTGCGCTATTTTCAGTTTTTGAGTATCTCGCTTCAAACCTGGTGTTGAATTTTGGTCTGCTGCATTTTAACATTTCTTTCCATAATAAACGATTACAACATTGTACAATAAACATCTTCCAATCCTTGCCTTGTGTTCTGATATAATATAGCACTGAGGAGGAGCCTTGGAACAGGTATAATTGTTTTATTTGTAGGTCACGTACACATCAAAACAGGTTATTGCTGGCATAGCAGCTTTCCGACTCTCACCTTCCGATTGCCATTGTAAGTGTCAATTTAATTATTAAAACTTTTGATCATGAGTACCGATATTAAGTATGAGGACACATGCAAGTTAGTGCAGGACATAGCGGACTTGAATTTAAATGACATTAGCAATAATATAAGCATATCAGATTCTACTGTGAATTTTAGGACTTCCAGCGAAATGGCATCTATGGGGCTTACAGACACAGATAGGTTAGGTTTCAACATTAGCTTGAGTAACATCATCCCATTGTATTTAACCAGTCGTCGAACAAATATATGGGGCCACTAAGTATCGAAATGCACTGACGCGTTTCTGCCCCTTCCATGATCATCATCAGAGTACGACGGCAAACTGACCATAGGATCATACCGCATGATATATATATATATATATATATATATATATATATATATATATATATATATTGTCTGACGACTGTTAATACACAGTACTGATATATCAGCATGCAACTTGATTTAAAGAATTTTTACCACCACCCGCGCAATCAATATATTGTTTAGTAAAAAAAATCTGTAAACACTGGCTTGAGAAGGAAAATATTAAACAATCGCTTAAAGATCCGTATCATTATATTGGAAGAACTATGCGATATGACTGTATATCTCCTATCGTCACCAATAAGCAATTGTTAGTAATGTTTCTCACTTATGCATAATATTAAATTCTAATTGTACTTGATCCTTCAAATCATCTGGTAAAATAGCCTTGATAAAACCTTTTTATTATTTGTCTTTAAATTTTATATTAACGATATTAATCAGAATAATTTTTTGCCTATTATAGTACTTACATCAAAATATCATTAAGAATATGCAGTGATATTACTGCATGATGCTCATGTAATGGTAAAGCCAATAACTATTTTCGAGACTTACTTTTTTGGATATTGTTATTTATTTGAGATATATGTGTGGTTTGAGTCCAAATAAAGTTATTCTAATTCTAACATTTTTAGAGGCTCCAAATCTATTAGTTAATGAGAGCCTCATAGATTTCAAGTCGGTTTCAGTCTTAATACACCTATTTGAGTCTGATAAGCTAGCATTCTCACCAAAAATACAAATTACAGAATTCTCCAAATGTCACTTCTAAGACTGTATTTATTTGTTTACTATAAAACTGGGTAGACTAAGTTTATAAATTAATGTTGCTTTTAAACATTTTGCGAGCTTTTGCAACACCAATCCCATTGTATTTAACCAGTCGTCGAACGACATAGCTAAACTACCGCTAGTCGAAACGCACTCACGCGTTTCGACCTTCCATGATCATCATCAGAGTACGACGGCAAACTGACCAGCAAGGATCAAACCTCATTATATATATATATATATATATATTGTTCGACGACTGGTTAAATACAATGTTATTGATGTTTACTTCAAGCTCGCAAACTTGACTTAAAGAACTGTTACCACCACCCGCGCAATCAATTTTTGTTTAATAGATGTTGCTTAGCAATATTTTGTTTAGTAAAAAATCTGTAAACACTGGCTTGAGAAGGTAAATATTAAACAATCGCTTAAAGATCCGTATTATTAAATTGGAAGAATTATGCGATATGACTCTTTATCTCCTATCGTCACCAATAAGCAATTGTTAGTAATGTTTCTCACTTATGCATAATATTAAATTCTAATTGTACTTGATCCTTCAAATTATCTGGTAAAATAGCCTTGATAAAACCTTTTTATTATTTGTCTTTAATTTTTATATTAACGATATTAATCAGAATAATTTTTTGCCTATTACAGTACTTACATCAAAATATTATTTAGAGTATGCAGTGATATTACTGCATGATGCTCATGTAATGGTAAAGCCAATAACTATAATCGAGACTAACTTTTTGGATATTGTTATTTATTTGAGATATATGTGTGGTTTGAGTCCAAATAAAGTTATTATAATTCTAACATTTTTTAGAGGCTCAAACCCTATTAGTTAATGATAGCCCCATAGATGTCAAGTCGGTTTCAGTCTTAATACACCTATTTGAGTCTGATAAGCTAGCATTCTCGTCCAAAAATACAAATTACAGAATTCTCCAAATGTCACTTCTACATCGTATTTATTTGTTTACTACAAAAACTGGGTAGACTAAGTTTATAAATTAAATGTTGCTTTCTTTAAATCAATTTTGCGAGCTTTAAGTAAACACCAATCACATTGTATTTAATCAGTCGTCGAACGACATAGCTAAACTACCGCTAGTCGAAACGCACTCACGTTTCTGACCTTCCATGATCACTATCAGAGTCGACGGCAAACTGACCAGCAAGGATCAAACCTCTTGCTTATATATATATATATATATATATATATATACTTACTTTACTTTTTTACTTACTGGGTGGCTAATCTCCTTTTTGGAGGATAAGTTGGCTCCACATTTCATATATATATATATATATATATATATATATATATATATATATATATATATATATATATATATATATATATATATATATATATATATATATATATTGTTCGACGACTGTTGTACAATGTTATGATAAGCTACTTCTAAGCTCGTAAATTTGACTTAAAGAACTGTTACCATCACCCGCGCAATCAATTTTTGTTTAATAGATGTTGCTTAGCAATATTTTGTTTAGTAAAAAATCTGTAAACGCTGGCTTGAGAAGGTAAATATTAAACAATCGCTTAAAGATCCGTATTATTAAATTGGAAGAATTATGCGATATGACTCTTTATCTCCTATCGTCACCAATAAGCAATTGTTAGTAATGTTTCTCACTTATGCATAATATTAAATTCTAATTGTACTTGATCCTTCAAATCATCTGGTAAAATAGCCTTGATAAAACCTTTTTATTATTTGTCTTTAATTTTTATATTAACGATATTAATCAGAATAATTTTTTGCCTATTATAGTACTTACATCAAAATATTATTAAGAGTATGCAGTGATATTACTGCATGATGCTCATGTAATGGTAAAGCCAATAACTATTATCGAGACTTACTTTTTTGGATATTGTTATTTATTTGAGATATATGTGTGGTTTGAGTCCAAATAAAGTTATTCTAATTCTAACATTTTAAGAGGCTCCAAATCTATTAGTTAATGAGAGCCTCATAGATTTCAAGTCGGTTTCAGTCTTAATACACCTATTTGAGTCTGATGTTTACATTCTCACCATATTTCTATTAATTTCATGCCTGCAATATCTTGAGCTAATTCGTTAGTGTCCTCGAACTTCAGATTAGCTTCCATGTTGATCGAACTTTAATATATAACTAATAACTTTTTATTAGGCAACGGACAGTGTACTTCTTACGTAACAATTCACCCGAATCAAATAATCTGGAAAGAAATAAGACGCGAAATATATATAATTATTAAATTACCTGTTCCAGAACGTCCCCAATATGTACGATTCAAAACACAAAAATGATAGCAGGTGTATATTGTGAAGATCAAGAATTTGTAAACCAAAATGTAGAGAATAACAAATGCAGCTTGCTAAAGAAAGTCACGCCAGGTCAGGTACCGATTACCGAACTCTGAAATTACGCACAATTCAAAAGTATATATACTTTAAAGTATTTAAACATAGAATGTTCTAGAAAATAAACGAATAATTTCTTTTTAAATAATATTCGATTCAATCAGCTACAGTGGCTTAAATTTATCAATAAATGTCACTAATTTTGTCGGAGGAAATATCTTCCTCTACATACACCACCTTCTCAAAAAAGACGGCTAATAATAGACGTAATCGTTGTTCTTTGGCTGACGTTGTACTCTTTCTGAACGATTTGTGCATACTGGTACCTGTGTCGTCGACATTATGCCCAGTTCAGTTGCCACTGGCATTGCGAAATCATTTGGCGTTGACGGAACGTTGTCAACTTGTAACTCTGTAGAACATGATGTCGATGCGGTCAACAACGCGTCTTGTGAAAGTTGCTGTTTTGAATTTTGTGCCTGCGTGTTCGGATTGCACTCATCAGATTCGTCCATGGAACAATGGTCATTAAACTGATCTGGTAGTTCAGTCTTATCGTCAATCCAGATAAACGGAAATGCAACGATCCAAAGTAACAAAATCATCAATGCCATTTACCTCTATGACGACATTTTTGTCTGTCATCATTTTGACCTTATATGGTCCTTTGTAAAATGTTGTCAGGCAGTTCTTCCTATTTTCATTAGTTACATAAACATACGAAGCCGATCCTATATCAGAGGACACATAGCATTTGCTTTTGACTTCTCTACTCTTTGTCGAAGCTAAACGACAAATCTGATCACCAAGTGCTCCTAAAAACCAATCAAGACTACTTGGAGTTTCTATTATAAGATTTTCAGGCAACCGTAATGATTCTCCATATACCGATTCTGCTATTAAAGTTCCTGATTGTGCCCTAAATCTGTTGCACATGGCAAGTAATACTATAGAAAGATCGTGTATCCAGCTCGTTCCACTAGTACACCTTACCGCAGCTTTCAGTTCACGATGCAGCATTTCTACCATCCCATTTACACGTGGGTTGTATGTGCTAGTATGCAATAAATTTGTTCCCATGATATTGAGAGATCTTACGAAAAGCTCTGACATAAATTGACTACCGCGATCACTAGTGACACTTTCCGGAACACCATAACGCGATATCCAATTATGTAGGAACGTGAACAAGAATTCTTGCGCTGTCATATCCTTCAAAATCACTATTTCGAATTGGCGACTAAAACTATTTACCATTGTTAGCAAAACATTTTTGACCGTTGATTTCGGGCATCTCGACAATGTCTATGTGTACATGTCTGAACCGTCCAGTTGGTATGATAATATTCTGCATCTCTGTTCTGGTATGTCTCTACACCTTTCAATTTTGACACTTGGCACAGGCTCTTACCCATACCCGTATATATTTAACCATGTGCGGTCATACGTATCTTTCGTTAACTAATCAAATGGTGGCTTTTATGGATGAATGTCCCAAATCGTGTAATTGTTGGTTAATTTTGGCGCGTAACTCCAACAGCACACATGCCGTGTTTGATCTCTGGACGTTTCGCATAACAACCATTTGCCACTCAGGAGCTTGAGAACATATCCTGTCTCTTTGACAAAACTAACGTAAAGGGATCCAATCCTTGCGCTTTCCTCGATTTAATTGACTAAATTATTTGGAGAATCCTCTTGATTCTTCCATGAACCTTGACGTATCAGCTCGATATCTGCTTCACTCTGTCTGCTAAGTGCAACTGCTACCACATTCTATTTACCAGCAATATGACAGACAGTGAAATCGAACTTTGCTAATTGGGTAATTTGGGAATTCACACTGCGAGAGTAATTAAGCCTCGCGGTTTTACTGAGTATGCTTATCAACGACTTGTAATCTGTTAATAAATTTAACGGATGACCGTCTAAATAATATTCAAAATTTAGCACTCCTGCATACACAACAAGAAGCTCTTTATCAAAAGTATCATACCGTTTTTTTCGATCATGAAGCTTTCGGTTATAAACCCCAATCGTTCTTACCATATTCTTGTCTCTTTGCTGAAGCACTGCCCTTATTGCAACATCTGAGGCATCTGTGATTAGCTCGAATGGTTTTTCCCAATCTACAGGTGCTAGTATGGTTATGTCACTTAGCATTTCCTTGGCCCTCTGGAAATTTTCTTTGTCTTCCTGACTCAAGTTTATAGGCCAAGACTTCTTGATCGTGCTCTTTTCACGTGTGAGATGGCGTGTTAACGATCCTAGAATTCCGGCGAGATCTGGAATGAATGGTCGATAATAGCTGATCATGCCCAAGAACCTTTGCAACTGGCGCATGGTTCGGGGCTCCGTTACGTCCTTGATAGCTTGGATTTTACCTTCCAAAGGTTAAATTCAGTCTTTGGAATGTACATGTCCAAGATACTTAACTGAAGAGCACCCACCCTCGCAAATGGACAATTCTGAAGGATTTCTTCAGCCAAACGCTGGAATGTCTGACTGGCATTTTTCAAACCAAAAGGCATTCGAAGAAATTCATGCGATCCCCCTCCTGGAAATCTCATTGCGGTGAATGATATAGAACTTTCTTCGATTTGTATCTGATAGTACGCTTTCTGGAGATCTAAAGTTGAATAAACCTCATATCCCATTATGTCTCGGAGTAGAGTACTCTGGTTAAGAAGAGGATAATAATCACCCTTCGTCACTGAGTTGAATAGACAGTAATTCCCACAAACCTTCCATTGTCCCGGTTCAGGTTTCGGAAATACCACTATTGGGGAAGCAAAGTTGGAATTTGACCTTCTACAAATTCCCTCTTCGCGCAATTGGTGAAATTCAGACACAGCAACTTGTTGCTCGTGTTTTGCCAATGGTTGAGCCTTTGGTGAACAAGGCAATGGAGCCACCAATTCTATTTGATGTTCTACTCCTGTATAAAACCCTTTTCTCTTGGCACTGAAAGGTTTAAACACTGCAAGGTATTTCTCCATTATGTCGGCAAAGTCATTTACGACTTTAGGATGGCAAAAAGGACTGTTCTAACTGCCAAAGTGTTAGACTCAGTTGGTGTTAATACCCCTACGTCTTCTGCAATAGTCCTAGTTTTGGGATCTACTGTCAGTTTGAATTGAGTCAAGAAATCCATCCCATACGGTCCTTGACATCAGCTATCAGAAAGGTCCAAGTAAAGCAAGATTTATGTCCAAAGGTTACTGACAGTTCTTTCATCCCCCTAACTCCTATCGGACTATCATTTGCTGTCATAGTTAATAATCAAATGTGGGGCAATCTGCTTCCACCACATCTGATTTGACTATGCTTACTTCAGCACCTGTGTCGATAAGATACTCCAGTCCAGTTAATTCATCTCATAATGAATTTATTGCTGGATAATCCGGCAATGTTATTAAGATCTCCGCTTATGAATAATGTAACTCTCTTGCCGTTTGTTTCGGTGCTCTTTGATATTGTCGCATCCTTTGCTTTCGCCTTAAGTATAACTTTTAAAGGCTTATCTGGAAGCCTTTGCAATGAAACCCCCTTCTATGACTCCTACTAGCGGAAGTTTTATCCTTTTCCCGGTGATGAATTCATCTACCGGTTTAGTGCTTCCTTTCTATTTGGGTCCACCTAAACGCGGGTATATGCAATTTTCTCCCTGGCACTTGGCACTTGGCACTTCTTCCATATTCACAATGTGCCTTACACCATCCGCGCGGCCCATCGAAACGTTGACGAGAGTTACTCCCACAACGTCTAGTATTTCTATCCTGACTCTGAAGTTTCGAAATAGCTCTCGCCATATCATCCATTTTTCGATGTATACCTGCAACTTCTCTACATAAGTAACGCACACTTTCTTGTAGCGTCAGAATAGTTTCGGTATCTGCCACGTCTGGCTGCACCATAACATAATCTGCTGTTACAGAATGTACCTGCGGTACCTGCTGGCTATACACCCCGTCTAGCCCTCTGAGTTTACTTGGCAAATCAACATTCATTGTTTCACATACCTCTAAGCCTGGATGGTAGCTCAACTGTAAAAATAGAATTCACCACATTTCTAGATATATTCAACTCGGAAGCTTCCGTACAAAGGCGTTCAGAAAACTCTGATGGTAGTTGACGCCCCATCTTTTCTATGCGTAATAATTCAAAGATTTTTTCCGATCTTCATGGCTGATATCTCTGTTTAATTTCGGCCATTAGCAACTCAAATGCATTTTACGGTTCTTCTTCCTTTTCTCTATGTCTAAAGTTATTGAAGGTGCTTCTGAAGTTGGCTGGCAATGTTATCCATATAGGGATGAATTAAATTGTGACTAGCAAAGTATTTAACCATTTGGAAGGGAGGAGTTGAGAAAGAGATGTGCTTTCATCAATTTCGTGATAGTTCGATTGGGTGAAAAAGCGATTCCATTTGACTAGGTTGGATCGACTGGAGTATGCACCCTGAGGGGCCCGAGCATCAATGCGGGATAAGGTGGTGCCGGACAGACGAATTTAATAAGAATAATAATAATAATAATAATAATAATAATAATAATAATAATAATAATAATAATAATTCATTTATTTGGCATCAAAGGCCAACTGGCCCGACCACTGAAATAACAATTCAAGGGTAGGATATGTGGAGATGAATGGAATTGTGATTAGCAAAGAATTTAATAGCAGGGGGAGAGGTTGATGAAGGGAAAAATTATCATTAACACCAAGATAGTTCAATCTGGTGAAAAATAAATAAAAACGAAGTTCCATTTGACTAGACTAGATCAATTGGAGATAGTCCATGAAGTTTCAGAGCATCTAGACGGGGTAGGTTGGGTCCGGACAGATGAGTTTAAGTGTGAGATCGAAAATGATGGCGGGCCGGAGGTAGACGTGGACCGATGGAGTCCATTGTCGTGGAGATTGAGTTGATGGAGCATAGCATAGACCTGGATGGAATCTGCTGGATTGAAGCGAGCGAGTCTTGCAGGGGTCGCAGGCATCCGTAGAACGAGGTTGTGATTGAAGGAAGACGAGGGGGAGTCGATGTCCGAAGCGAACCGTTGGTGGATCGGTAGGGCTGTTGAGTTTCCGGTCTTCCGCTGAAACAAGAAAGAAAAGAATTGGATGAGCAAAACGTAGTAAAGTATCCACAACGTGGATATGATGGGGTCAGGAATGGGCTGAGAAGTGGTATCAGTGAGTCGAGAAGGAAAGATTAAAACCAGAGAGGTAAAGTGGAAAATTAGATGACTGCCTGAGGGATTTCGCCCTCCGAAGTTAGTAAAGAGAATAGCCTGGGGTGAAGTAAATGTTATGGATTGAGAAGGAACCAGTTTCGTTTCCAATCGGTCGTATCACAAAGAAGTTTGTTGAAGAAGTACTGATGGGCTGCCTTTTTAAATTCGTGCTGGGGTAGGAGCTTTATGTCTGTGGGAAGAGCGTTGAAGACATTAGTGGCTTTGGAGAAGAGATAGATTTTTTTAAATATGGTGGGGGTATGGTTAGCTTGGATAGAAGAGTTACTAGAACGTGTGGCGTAGTGGTGACTTGGGTGAGCAAAGTTGGAGAGTGGTAAGCAAGTTGTGATCTTATGGATAAAAGAAATGACTCGAAGGTGACGGGTAAACCAAAGCGGTAGAAGATTTGCCAGGAGTAGGCGTTCCCGATAATTTTGGCATTTCGGGAAGACTCGCTTTAGAAATCTGGAGGATACCTGTTCAATAGTATACGAGGAGGCGAGGGTGAGAGGACAGTAGAATTCGCTGGCGTAGGAAATGAGGGGCAGAACGTAGACCTTGAATAACGTGAGTTGGAGAGTGGGGTTGTTAGTCTTAAAACAGATCAGACGGGCCCATTTGAAGAGTTTGGAAGTAGTGTGTGTAAGGTGTAGGGAGAAGTCTAGGGATTTTGAGAAATGAATGCCAAGATGTTTGGCCGAATCTATTATTTCTATATCAAGGGGGTAGTTGGCAACCGGGATAGAGCAGAATGGATCAGAGGAGAGTTTCATTAGGCGAGTTTTGGTGGGATTTAGTTTGAGGCCGATTCTGCTGAGCTGCGAGTGGAGCGAGGATAGGAGCTCCGATATAAGGGATAAGGAGGGGTTGGATGTTGTGGGGTTGCTGAATACGATAACCATGTCATCCGCATATTTGAACAGCTTGAAAAGGTTGTCTTCAACCTGTATGTGCGCGAGCGTAAGGTTGAAGAGAATGGGACCAAGTACGGAGCCCTGAGGAACACCGGATCGGATATGGGCTGGCCTCGAGTGACTACTGCCAACTTTTACTGTCGCATATCGGTTTCGGAGATAGTAACTGATAAGATTGAGAACGTTGCCGCAGATACCGCTTCTCAGTAAGGCGGATTCGATTGCTGAAAATGACAGCGAGTCAAAAGCCTT
>JAQBSW010011095.1:0-21467 GCA_029291075.1 Eudiplozoon nipponicum | reverse complement strand
GAGATTGTACCGTCCTATTATTCCACATTCTTCTACCAAATATATAGTGGTTAAAGGGCGTAATACCGGCTCCTACTGATGAGTCGCCAGTAAGCACGAAACGAATGTGCATGAGATTATACTTTCCGTTCATGCTGCCTTTGGTTTATCCTTCTGGTCACAACTGAACTAATTTGTTACTAGGTTCGCAAAACCTAATACATACTTGCATATATATTAGTTCTTCGCAACAAACAGTATTTAACTGTAATATATTGAATTGAATGATGTCATGCTTACCGCGAAATGTGATAACTGATATCGATGAAGGCCAGAGTGTATGGTTTAACTGGAGTAACAGGTGTTCGGAAATTGTTGTAATTCTCAATTTGGGTGAACTTTAGCATAAATTTATATCCATCAGGTTGGTATCATGTACCGACTCGGAAACCATAGTGTTAGTATCCGGTACTCATCGATTTCAAAAAAGGTATCAGTTACTAACACAATAGCCATAGTGTTAGTATCCTTTACAGACTCGGTATATATATTATATAGTGTGAGTTAGCATTGAAGTCGCATTGTCGTTGACTTTAGATGATGTTAGCTTCACTATTACAGGTTTACACATTCGTCTAGGAGATTGTACCGTCCTATTATTCCACATTCTTCTACCAAATATATAGTGGTTAAAGGGCGTAATACCGGCTCCTACTGATGAGTCGCCAGTAAGCACGAAACGAATGTGCATGAGATTATACTTTCCGTTCATGCTGCCTTTGGTTTATCCTTCTGGTCACAACTGAACTAATTTGTTACTAGGTTCGCAAAACCTAATACATACTTGCATATATATTAGTTCTTCGCAACAAACAGTATTTAACTGCAATATATTGAATTGAATGATGTCATGCTTACCGCGAAATGTGATAACTGATATCGATGAAGGCCAGAGTGTATGGTTTAACTGGAGTAACAGGTGTTCGGAAATTGTTGTAATTCTCAATTTGGGTGAACTTTAGCATAAATTTATATCCATCAGGTTGGTATCATGTACCGACTCGGAAACCATAGTGTTAGTATCCGGTACTCATCGATTTCAAAAAAGGTATCAGTTACTAACACAATAGCCATAGTGTTAGTATCCTTTACAGACTCGGTATATATATTATATAGTGTGAGTTAGCATTGAAGTCGTATTGTCGTTGACTTTAGATTATGTTAGCTTCACTATTACAGGTTTACACATTCGTCTAGGAGATTGTACCGTCCTATTATTCCACATTCTTCTACCAAATATATAGTGGTTAAAGGGCGTAATACCGGCTCCTACTGATGAGTCGCCAGTAAGCACGAAACGAATGTGCATGAGATTATACTTTCCGTTCATGCTGCCTTTGGTTTATCCTTCTGGTCACAACTGAACTAATTTGTTACTAGGTTCGCAAAACCTAATACATACTTGCATATATATTAGTTCTTCGCAACAAACAGTATTTAACTGCAATATATTGAATTGAATGATGTCATGCTTACCGCGAAATGTGATAACTGATATCGATGAAGGCCAGAGTGTATGGTTTAACTGGAGTAACAGGTGTTCGGAAATTGTTGTAATTCTCAATTTGGGTGAACTTTAGCATAAATTTATATCCATCAGGTTGGTATCATGTACCGACTCGGAAACCATAGTGTTAGTATCCGGTACTCATCGATTTCAAAAAAGGTATCAGTTACTAACACAATGGCCATAGTGTTAGTATCCTTTACAGACTCGGTATATATATTATATAGTGTGAGTTAGCATTGAAGTCGCATTGTCGTTGACTTTAGATGATGTTAGCTTCACTATTACAGGTTTACACATTCGTCTAGGAGATTGTACCGTCCTATTATTCCACATTCTTCTACCAAATATATAGTGGTTAAAGGGCGTAATACCGGCTCCTACTGATGAGTCGCCAGTAAGCACGAAACGAATGTGCATGAGATTATACTTTCCGTTCATGCTGCCTTTGGTTTATCCTTCTGGTCACAACTGAACTAATTTGTTACTAGGTTCGCAAAACCTAATACATACTTGCATATATATTAGTTCTTCGCAACAAACAGTATTTAACTGCAATATATTGAATTGAATGATGTCATGCTTACCGCGAAATGTGATAACTGATATCGATGAAGGCCAGAGTGTATGGTTTAACTGGAGTAACAGGTGTTCGGAAATTGTTGTAATTCTCAATTTGGGTGAACTTTAGCATAAATTTATATCCATCAGGTTGGTATCATGTACCGACTCGGAAACCATAGTGTTAGTATCCGGTACTCATCGATTTCAAAAAAGGTATCAGTTACTAACACAATAGCCATAGTGTTAGTATCCTTTACAGACTCGGTATATATATTATATAGTGTGAGTTAGCATTGAAGTCGCATTGTCGTTGACTTTAGATTATGTTAGCTTCACTATTACAGGTTTACACATTCGTCTAGGAGATTGTACCGTCCTATTATTCCACATTCTTCTACCAAATATATAGTGGTTAAAGGGCGTAATACCGGCTCCTACTGATGAGTCGCCAGTAAGCACGAAACGAATGTGCATGAGATTATACTTTCCGTTCATGCTGCCTTTGGTTTATCCTTCTGGTCACAACTGAACTAATTTGTTACTAGGTTCGCAAAACCTAATACATACTTGCATATATATTAGTTCTTCGCAACAAACAGTATTTAACTGCAATATATTGAATTGAATGATGTCATGCTTACCGCGAAATGTGATAACTGATATCGATGAAGGCCAGAGTGTGTGGTTTAACTGGAGTAACAGGTGTTCGGAAATTGTTGTAATTCTCAATTTGGGTGAACTTTAGCATAAATTTATATCCATCAGGTTGGTATCATGTACCGACTCGGAAACCATAGTGTTAGTATCCGGTACTCATCGATTTCAAAAAAGGTATCAGTTACTAACACAATAGCCATAGTGTTAGTATCCTTTACAGACTCGGTATATATATTATATAGTGTGAGTTAGCATTGAAGTCGTATTGTCGTTGACTTAAGATGATGTTAGCTTCACTATTACAGGTTTACACATTCGTCTAGGAGATTGTACCGTCCTATTATTCCACATTCTTCTACCAAATATATAGTGGTTAAAGGGCGTAATACCGGCTCCTACTGATGAGTCGCCAGTAAGCACGAAACGATTGTGCATGAGATTATACTTTCCGTTCATGCTGCCTTTGGTTTATCCTTCTGGTCACAACTGAACTAATTTGTTACTAGGTTCGCAAAACCTAATACATACTTGCATATATATTAGTTCTTCGCAACAAACAGTATTTAACTGCAATATATTGAATTGAATGATGTCATGCTTACCGCGAAATGTGATAACTGATATCGATGAAGGCCAGAGTGTATGGTTTAACTGGAGTAACAGGTGTTCGGAAATTGTTGTAATTCTCAATTTGGGTGAACTTTAGCATAAATTTATATCCATCAGTTTGGTATCATGTACCGACTCGGAATCCATAGTGTTAGTATCCGGTACTCATCGATTTCAAAAAAGGTTATCAGTTACTTACACAATAGCCATAGTGTTAGTATCCTTTACAGACTCGGTATATATATTATATAGTGTGAGTTAGCATTGAAGTCGCATTGTCGTTGACTTTAGATGATGTTAGCTTCACTATTACAGGTTTACACATTCGTCTAGGAGATTGTACCGTCCTATTATTCCACATTCTTCTACCAAATATATAGTGGTTAAAGGGCGTAATACCGGCTCCTACTGATGAGTCGCCAGTAAGCACGAAACGATTGTGCATGAGATTATACTTTCCGTTCATGCTGCCTTTGGTTTATCCTTCTGGTCACAACTGAACTAATTTGTTACTAGGTTCGCAAAACCTAATATATACTTGCATATATATTAGCTCTTGCCAACAAACAGTATTTAACTACAATATATTGAATTGAATGATATCATGCTTACCGCGAAATGCGATAACTGATATCGATTAAAGCCAGAGTGTATGGTTTAACTAGAGTAACAGGTGTTCGGAAATTGTTGTAATTCTCAATTTGGGTGAACTTTAGGATAAATTTATATCCATCAGGTTGGTATCATGTACCGACTCGGAAACCATAGTGTTAGTATCCGGTACTCATCGATTTAAAATAAAGGTATCAGTTACTAACACAATAGCCATAGTGTTAGTATCCTTTACAGCCTCGGTATATATATTATATAGTGTGAGTTAGCATTGAAGTCGCATTGTCGTTGACTTTAGATGATGTTAGCTTCACTATTACAGGTTTACACATTCGTCTAGGATATTGTACCGTCCTATTAATCCACATTCTTCTACCAAATTTATAGTGGTTAAAGGGCGTAATACCGGCTCCTGCATATGAGTCGCTAGTAAGCACGAAACGAATTTGCATGAGATTATACTTTTCGTCAATGCTACCTTTGGTTTATCCACCTGGTCACAACTGAACTTATTTGTTACTAGTTTCGCAAAACTTAATTCATACTTGCATATATATTAGTTCTCCGCAACAAACAGTATTTAACCGCAATATATTGAATTGTATGATATCATGCTTACCGCGAAATGTGATAACAGATATCGATGAAGTCCAGATTGTGTTGTTTAACTGGACTAACAGGTGTTCGGAAATTGTTGTAATTCTCAATTTGGGTGAACTTTAGGATAAATATAATCCATCAGGTTGGTATCATGTACCGACTCGGAAACCATAGTGTTAGTATCCGATACTCATCGATTTCAAAAAAAGGTATCAGTTACTAACACAATAGCCATAGTGTTAGTATCCTTTAGAGACGGTATATATATATTATATAGTGTGAGTTAGCGTTGAAGTCGCATTGTCGTAGACTTTATATGATGCTAGCTTCACTATTACGAGTTTACACATTCGTCTAGGAGATTGCCGTCTATTAATCCACGTCGCTACAAATTTATAGTGGTTAAAGGGCGTAATACCGGCTCCTACTGATGAGTCGCCAGTAAGCACGAAACGAATGTGCATGAGATTATACTTTCCGTTCATGCTGCCTTTGGTTTATCCTTCTGATCACAAGTGAACTAATTTGTTACTAGGTTCGCAAAACCTAATACATACTTGCATATATATTAGTTCTTCGAAACAAACAGTATTTAACTGTAATATATTGAATTGAATGATGTCATGCTTACCGCGAAATGTGATAACTGATATTGATGAAGGCCAGAGTGTATGGTTTAACTGGAGTAACAGGTGTTCGGAAATTGTTGTAATTCTCGATTTGGGTGAACATTAGCATAAATTTATATCCATCAGATTGGTATCATGTACCGACTCGGAAACCATAGAGTTAGTATCCGATACTCATCGATTTCAAATAAAGGTATCAGTTACTAACACAATAACCATAGTGTTAGTACTCTTTACAGATTCGGTATATATATTATATAGTGTGAGTTAGCATTGAAGTCGCATTGTCGTTGACTTTAGATGATGTTAGCTTCACTATTACAGGTTTACACATTTGTCTAGGAGATTGTACCGTCCTATTAATCCACATTCTTCTACCAAATTTATAGTGGTTAAAGGGCGTAATACCGGCTCCTACTGATGAGTCGCCAGTACGCACGAAACGAATGTACATGAGATTATACTTTCCGTTAATGCTGCCTTTGATTTATCCTTCTGGTCACAAGTGAACTAATTTGTTACTGGTTCGCAAAACCTAATACATACTTGCATATATATTAGTTCTTCGGAACAAACAGTATTTAACTGCAATATAATGAATTGCCTGATATCATGCTAGCGCGAAATGTAATAAACGGATATCGATGAATGCCAGAGTGTATGGTTTAACTGGAGTAACAGGTGTTCGGAAATTGTTGTCATTCTCAATTTGGGTGAACCTTAGCATAAATTTATATCCATCAGGTTGGTATCATGTACCGACTCGGAAACAATAGTGTTAGTATCAGGTACTCATAGATTTCAAAAAGGTATCAGTTACTAACACAATAGCCATAGTGTTAGTATCCTTTACAGACTCGGTACATATATTATATAGTGTGAGGTAGCATTGAAGTCGTATTGTCGTTGACTTCAGATTATGTTAGTTTCACTATTACAGGTTTACACATTCGTCTAGGAGATTGTACCGTCCTATTATTCCACATTCTTCTACCAAATATATAGTGGTTAAAGGGCGTAATACCGGCTCCTACCGATGAGTCGCCAGTAAGCACGAAACGAATGTGCATAAGATTATACTTTCCGTTCATACTGCCTTTGGTTTATCCTTCTGGTCACAACTGAACTATCTTGTTACTAGGTTTGCAAAACCTAATACATACTTTCATATATATTAGTTCTTCGCAACAAACAGTATTTAGCTGAAATAGTATTGGTTCCTTTCATTTATATTTACATCATCAGCATCATTATGCCGAGCCATGCAAACATGCAAGGGATTTAGAAAAACAAAATAAAGTTAAACACAAAACTAGAGCTTCTAGAAAGTTTTACTGGTTACGCCTGCGTGGTCTACAATTTCTTACGACCACGTTGGTCCAATGCATAGTTAAACATCATCACCCTCAGCATAATGTAAAACCATAGAAAATCCAAACTGAATAATATGACCTTTCAATTTTTATTATGACAGTACATCCTTGTGGTTGAATAAAACACAAAGATAATTTTAGTCAGAAAAATTCATTCTTGCAGTTTTCACTGCCACATTTTGTTTTATTCAATTGATATTTTATGCATTATACCATCAAATCATTCAAAAGTATAAGTAATCAATTGCTATTTATGGTTCTCATTTTTGCATAATGTAACGCACGAAATGTAACTTAAATAAACATGCATTGGTTGCGCATCGGAAACAACAATTATTATAATCAATGTTGCGATCTTGATATAAATACCTGACCCATTAATTACCTATGTATATGCCAGTATAAACTAAGAATACTTTAGTGCAGATAAGACAATTTATTCAGTTATATGCTAAATAATGTAATTTAGTTACTGTATTTTTCTTTTATGTGGAGCTCATATGGCATTCATTCAGTCCTAAAGTCCCAACTTACCATCCCCAATCTGTGATTACTGAACAGACTCAACTACATGGGGAGGTGGTATTGAAATGAACACATAACTAAACGAACATTGATTGTGAAGGCGGTGATAAAAAATATTATAATCAAGGTAGAGATTTTGACAGATGGGAGGTGGTTAGTTGAAACGTTTGGTATTAATAGATTCCATATGAGCTCTACCTAACGGAAAAATAGACTTACCAAATTACATTAGTTAGTATATAACTGAAAATTGTGCGTAATGTAATGTGCGGCAGGATGTCTCGGGGAATACAGCATCAGATACCGAAGCAGACGTGTGCAGGTACGAGCCCTTTCCGTGGCAAATTCTGGCTAGTACATTATCAGTTCCCAATAAGCAACGAAATCGGTCTACTGGATGAATTGCCGTTCCTGCACAATACAATTCTTAGCTTATACTCGAACATGTACGTTAATAATGGAGCAGGTGTCTATATCAAGATCTTAACCTTGACATTACTAATTGTACCCTAATTTTTCAATTATCAGGTCTGCAAAATTTGACGATGAATCGTTAAATATTTATATGATCAACTTTTGTACAAATGCTATTGATTAAAAGGACGGTTTTTTTTATCAAAATAACTGTATCAAAATTGATAAAACGTATGCAATGATAATACTGTTGAATGCTCTTTTGTTGATATAATTTATACCATTGTAACACGCGGCTCCGTGTTACAACCCAACGAAGGTCAATTTTTACAAACGCTGTGCTCTTTAAGGTCAAATATTCTAACTGTCCTTAAACAATATTTCTCTTAGCTGTGATTTTAGAAACAATCTCTTTTAGTCTCAAGCAGTTTTAATCGATATTTCTTGAACTGCAATTTTATTTGTAATTAATAGTGTTTTTATAAAATAGACAGAACCGCGCGCGATCCGAGAGGATCACGCGGTGGATTATTCGTTACTATGAAAATGATTGATTGTTTACTATAAAAAACATTTGTGAGTTGTTTGTCATTTAAATCTTTAAACGGTTTACACAAAACATTTTACTTTATGAACACAAATCATTTTACTATGTTCATATTATCATGTATTTTCAATCATATGACTATATTCATGCCAATCCAGACATTTGTGCTAAACATTTCGCTTTATAGACATAAATCACTTTATATTTATATGTGCTACATTGTGTGGAATATATACGTGAAACCTTTCTTCGGCCTTCTAATATTAACCATCTGAAAAGGAACAGACTGATTGGATGCTCGGGTAGTAATAATAGCAACCATTGATAAGTAGTAGGGGTACAAAATCAGGAACGAGAAAGCGAGAGCGAAAAGTACCCCTACATTATGGTGCCCCGGTTCGTCGAACTCACAGCCAGTAAGGAATTATTAAACAGCTAGATTTTGAGAAATTCAAGCACTTTCAATGAAGGCCACTACACACGTTATTGCCTCGGAAACGTCTGCAGATACCCGCACACAGACGCGACGTTCAAATGGGCGCGATCACCCTCAACAACTCAGGAGGATCCGCCCATGGAAGGTTCGGAAGACGGGTGGGGTCAGCCTCTTCGGCGGCAGCAGAGGCTGAGCACCCCAAATTGTTGGCCGCTCCATGTCTGATGGCTCGAAGCACGTTGCCTTCGCGGTAGAGCGCAATCAATCTATTGTCTTTACAGCGACGGCTCCAATTAAGTCATGCTTCAAACGCCCAAATGCCAGCAATCAATCTCATCGCCGGTTGCCACTATCAACATACTTTCTCATCCGTGACGCAATCTCTGGCGAATGAATTGTCATAGACACTGGATCAGATGTAAGCTCACTACGCCACAATTATCTCGAACCAACCCACCCAGTCGACACCAACAGTCTGACCTGCGCGAATGGCTCCAACATAGCGACGTTTGGGGTCCGAGTACACACAATCTCGTTCTCCAACACAAAATGATGTTTCAAATATCCGTTCATCATCGACAACACGACATGAAACATCATTGGACGTGAGTTTCTCGAACACTTCGACTTAACCATCCGTCCAAGAACGCGAGAAAAAGAGGAGCCAGTATCAGTGTTGACAGAACCAAAATCAGTCGTTATACGGCATGAAAGAGCAATAACATTTACTGTAAGGTTAGCCCACTTCATTGTGTACTAATTTTCACTGTCGGGGGGGTGTATGTAACACGCGGCTCCGTGTTACAACCCAACGAAGGTCAATTTTACAAACGCTGTGCTCTTTAAGGTCAAATATTCTAACTCTGTCCTTAAACAATATTTCCCTTAGCTGTGATTTTAGGAACAATCTCTTTTAGTCTCAAGCAGTTTTAACCGATATTTCTTGAACTGCAATTTTATTTGTAATTAATAGTGTTTTTATAAAATAGAAGACTCATACAGATCCCGAGAGGATCAGCGGTGGATTATTCTGTTAATACTTGAAAATGATTGATTGTTTACTATAAAAACATTTGTGAGTTGTTTGTCATTTAAATCTTTAAACGGTTTACACAAAACATTTTACTTTATGAACACAAATCATTTTACTATGTTCATATTATCATGTATTTTCAATCATATGACTATATTCATGCCAATCCAGACATTTGTGCTAAACATTTCGCTTTATAGACATAAATCACTTTATATTTATATGTGCTACATTGTGTGGAATATATACATGAAACCTTTCTTCGGCCTTCTAATATTAACCATCTGAAAAGGAACAGACTGATTGGATGCTCGGGTACTAATAATAGCAACCATTGAGAAGTAGTAGGGGTCAGTCAGAAACGAGAGCAAAAGTACCCCTACACCATAACTAGACAGATTTACTTGTCTATATGAGAGTAATTGCACATACTCATGTAATGTGATATCTTTTTTATATAGTATATTTTCCAATATTATTATTATCTATTTGGTAGAACATGTGGTTTGAATCCAAATATATATATATATATATTCTATTCTTTTCTATTCTAAAATATTTCACTGTCATATAACCATAACAAACGAACATTGTAATTCATATTAATCATGGCTAAATGTTGACTGTATAAGAAAAGTAGGTTGCCCAATCCTAGTCAAAATGGTTTGTGTTAAGAGTTCTTCTTCTCCTAGATAGCGTGTTTACCAGTGCTGATGAGCATGCCTACATCAGTCAGGAATCTTATCGGCTAAGTTAGCACACGCACTGCTAATAATCTAACTCCATCGGGCCACAATGTATAGTCTAATGAAAGCTAAAGTTACTAATTTTTAGCTTTGGTTAATGACCACAAATATGATTAACCATCATCATTTGTAGGAACCAACGCGTGTTAGCGCAACTAAGACTCGAGAGTACTCTGCGGAAAGGAAAATTAATGAACTCTATTTATTAATATGCGAATATTTCAATGTCGCATGGCAACACAAAATATGCCAGAAAATTAATGAGATCTCATTTAAGTGCAAATCCGAAAGAAATTACTGGGCTACACATCAACGAACTTGTCAATCGTGAACGTTAATCGTTCTTATTTTTATAAACTGACACAGGTGCGGATGATAACAAATACACTGATATTTTGGGAGAATAGAATGCTCAACAATTGATTACCAGCTTTTTGTGCGAAGAGAATTCCAATATAATTCAAGAAGATAGCGGATGTTTGGGCGTAATCAGGGTAAAATTTGTTCGTACAAGTATAAAGTTGTGATCGCATATATAAAATAACTGTTAATGCTTTACCTTTGATCCTAATACTAGAACCATGCAAATAAATACACAATTCTGGATCAAGCACGGACTAGCTCCTATACGGTGAGCCTAGTTTACTCACTCTTACGAAATGTAACTAATTATTTATCCGACAACATCTAGCAGCACATCATGTTATTTTATTACATAAATTGAAGAGAGAAATTGTATGTAAACACAGGTTGATCACTAAAACGTCCACTCAGGAGTCCGACAGTGGCGCAACAAATAGTACAAGTTATCGTAGAGCAATTTCAGCGATTATGCATATGTAAATTTAAAATTAAGTTCACCAATGGACATGCTCGGTTAAACGAATGAATAAAAAAATGCTCATTTGAACAATCGACTAAGGCGACTGGTTATCTATTATTCGCTTCGTTTCAAAATTAATTTGGCGTAGACGAAGAAGCAGAGAAACCAGTTAAATGAACAAGATTCCGTGGCCACTTCTGAGTTGCAGATTTGGTGTGGGAAATATTAGTGTTGAAAGAGCCGTACTTCAATAAGATCCTGTATTATCGTGTATTATTCTAGACAGCAAATTAAGCTCCAATTGATGGAAGTTCTACATGTTTTGATAATTGCACAAAGGCTTGCAAAATCTACTCTGTCTATTGGCACTCGTTTTATATTATTTACTTAGGAATCGCTATTCCAACGAATGCAGGTACTTCCAACTATCTACTTCAGTACAATAATACAAACCATTTTAATTGCGAGATTTAAATCGACAGCAGAGCATGTTATATGCCTTTTAGTGTTACCACATATCAAAGAGTCTTCAATCTTGTTCTAAAATGAACGACGGTATCAAAAATATAGTCACTGAGGGTGTGACCGATAAATTAAAATGAGTCAGTTTGTTGGTTTAGTTGATGAGCTTTGGATATCAGGTTTCATAAATCATACAAAATGCGCATGGTTTGCAAGGCATTATATTTTACAGCCAGAAACGGATCTGGCAATAGTCAGGCGTTTTTAGATAATAGAATTAGAGACCCTACATTTAATTGAAACATAGAATGTATATATGTTTGGTTATGATAAGCCTAATTATCATTTAATTGTCACATTTCATCCTTTTCTTGCATTTCAGACCCTTTTCCTTTGAGCAAACAAATTCTCCTACCTACATTTATATACTGTCCATATCGATTATGTTATACTTACATGTTTTTTAAATATTCCTGTTATTACAAACGATCAACAATTGCAATTCATTATCTCAAGCACCCATACATAATTGTAAATTTAATTTGATCTTTTTTTAATTGTTGATGAACAGGGCCCTGCTAGTAAATAATATTATATTTTTCAAAAATTTGAATTTACATTAAAAAAAACACAATATAAATATAGCACCAATCCTTTGTTAGGTCACAATTAATTATTTTACTTATGGTTACACTATCCCAACTAGAACACAGATCTGAACATTCTGATTATAGTTAATGCCGTTTTGTTGCAAATTCATATTCTTTGTTGATATAATTTAATAACAGTGACTTATTTGATACGAGTTTACATTCTAGCAGAGATATAAAATGTTTTATACAAATAACGCCATTTCGAATTTTGTTGTTCTAAAACTATTTTCAATTTTTATGTGACAAACACCACCAAAACGGTTTCATATTACATGTATGTACAATAAAAAGTATTATATCCGCCGATATTTTTCATATCTACAGACCTAAATATGTATGTATTCGAAGTGTGCATGAACTGTGCTCGTTAATATTTTGCTGTGGATCTAATATAAGAATAAGTTTCAATTCTATTCATATATAGCGACATATTCAAAAAATATCTCGATACATTTAAGTGCCTTAAACGAGCTAATTGATCCAGCACAACTCACTATACCCAATCAGGTATTACTGAACGGACACCACACTAAATGGCGAAGTGTTATTGAACATTTCTATAATCAAACAAATATGTGTTGCGCGGGCGGTGATGACAATTATTAAAGGTTTCGATCTTGACAGTTTGGGGATGGTTAGTTTGGAAATTGGGTCTAAATGGATTCCATATAAGCTCTATCTAAAGGAAAAATTGACTATCCAAGTTAAACTTATTAGTAGATAACTAAAAATTGGGAGTAGTGTAATGTACGGCAGGATGGCTCAGTAGTTAGAGCACCAGATTTCGAAACATACGTGCTCAGGTTCGAGCCCTGTCCGCGGCAAATTCAATAAGGACGAAATCGGTCTACTGGATGGACTGCCTTTTCTGCACTATTCAATTCTTAGTTTATACTGGCATATGTAAGTAGTTAATGTGACAGGTTTTAATATGAAGATTGTCAATCTAAACCTCTGTACAAACAATAAATTATTATTAAATACCTATTAAAAAAATCAATACGTCGTCATGTAAGACCAATTGCCATCTCTTCCATGGCTCATCATGGTGGAGTCTCACAGGATTATAAAAATAGAACCAGTTTCCTTTAACAATATACTCAGTTTCATGGTTAATGCAATTAAATATCATAAAATATGCAAGTAAGCGGATGAAAGCATATTAATTTATCCAATTAACGACAGAAGTACTACTGAATCATTGATAAATATTGACGAAGACTTCGAGAGCACTGACTATATTATTTTATACCTATCTATTCAAATTAAAGCATCTTACTCAGCTTCCTAAAAATGGGTGAAAACGCATAACTCACTAAAGGTAATCTATATTACGAGTAAAACATTGCTCAAAAAAACAATTTTAAACGCGTATGACTAAATTTTACAAAATTTTTATGCCAAAAACAACATAATACTGCCTTGTCACTAAAAGTCAAACATACAATTGATTTTATACTAAGGAAAACAAACTAAAATTTTGTCTTATCCTTGTTAAAACGTATATAAGATGCTTTTGAGCACACATCCCTTACTTGGAATCAAACACTGTAAGCTCTCCAAGTTTACTTTCTAAAACTTATATTTTATGACTTGTCTTACTCTAAATTACTGTTAGCCTCAAAGGCCTACACAAAAATATTATACAACTTGTCCTCCAAACATTAAGATTTATTTAAGTTGTATCTCCAGATATACCAGAATGAGTAATTAAAGAGTTTCTCACACGCGATTTAAAAACTTATTTCACAATGTTTCTTTTCTTAAGTCAAAGCAAGCTATCCAACAAACAGTTAACGAAACACACATCAAACACCTGGATAGTGTGAAAAGTGTTTTATACGTAAACCTACTAGATCTTGCTCGACAACATCACACAAATGCGACCATTAAAAACTAATGTTTGGATTCAAAAATAACAAATGCAAAACAGAAAGATGCCCATCAAATAACATGTTAAACAAATATGTGCACCATTTGGAATCAACAGCAACAAAAGTAGCAACGTTCATCTAGTCATATATGTTAAGAACTTATGCATTGCGTATTACCATTTGAGAGTTGATCAAACGTTTTGATGGTTCTAAGAAGAACTGTTGTCATCTTCCCTTATAATATAAATCAATTTTATTAAAGTAAATTGAAAGTAACCCTTGATTGTTAAACAAAGCTACGTATTAAAAATATTGTAGTATTCAAATTAGAAATTTTCTTCGACTTATTGGTCAAACTTTATCGTTTTTAATCAGGTTTTGAGTAGTATAAAGTCGCGATTGAATGCACATGCTTTGTAGAAGCACATCCACACCTATTTCTGTATTTTATATTTTACTAAAAAAACTTGATACTAAAAGACAGAAATTATAACAAATAATAATTTTCATCTGTTATATCGACAAAGATCTCAAATTTGTAATATATAAAATGATTACTTTCATTGATTTTACGGTCTGCATATTCGTAAATAAACACAATAGAAGCACTAAGACGGTGAGCATTCATGCCCTCCTTATATAAATAGATTTCAAATTTATTTTGAAATGTTGGCATGTATGCATGACGAATCAGAACTAATGACAGAAGGATTTTTTTAAATAATAATAAGTTCATAAGTAATAGTGCGTTATGTATTGCGCACTACATTATTAATTTGTTCAAATAGTTCCAGAAGGATGAAAAAGCTACGGGCTTAATGGCAACTCATAAGTGCGAGCCTTAATAGCATCATCATTATCATCATACACAGTCATACAAATGCGAAAAGTGACTAATGTTACACTGCCATATATATATATAAGAAGCGACCATTGTAATTCATATTGTTCATGGCTTCGCGTGGACTGAAAAACAACACTAGGTCGTACATTTCTAATGAGGATGGTCTTTTAACTATACTTATTGCTGGTGAAGAAATGTGCGAAAAATGGAATTAAATTAACCCATACCTATATCGACTAATAAACATCTAATTATATATTATTTGAAAGGCAAAACATTATTGAAATATGTAAACATTTAAAAAAAACTAAAATTTTGTGCCATGCTTAATAAAAATTTCAAATTTAATAAATATTTCATATGTAATAAAATAATTAGTCTAACATCATTATTTAACAGAAGATGAATTAAGAAATCACGCGTTATTTAGAAAAATGAGATCGAAACCTACAACCGAGAATTTCACGCGAAATAAATTGTTTAATGAAGTACATGTTGATGACCAGCGGTGCAACAATATTTAAACTCTATTATTTACGTAAATTAAAATTTTATCAAATAAAAATTAAAACTAAACAAACATTGATTGCGCGGGTGGTGATAACAAAATTTTAAATCAAGTGTGCATATTTGAAAAAAATTCTATCTCATTGTATTTATGTAAAATTTAAGTGTCACGCGCGCGGTTTATAATGGCTCCGACTTTGTTGAATACCGAATTTGAGAAAATTATTGCGACCCTTCAACATTCCATAAAGGAGCTAAAGGAGAACTTACTTTACATACTTTACTTTACTTTACTTTACTGCGGCTGACTCCTTTTGGAGGATAAGCCGGCTCCACATTTCATGGAGTGTGTCCCCCCGCCACAAAAGGGTTCAACAGCCACAGGATTAGATGGACTCCTGGACAGTACCCCGTACTTACGAATGGCGAATGAGCTCTCAACAGCTACCAGCAACCATGCAACTTACTGATGCCTTGCAGACTGCGCTTGGATGTGCAAAGGCTAGAGGTGCGTCCTCGATCAAAAAGCCGAGTGGTGAGGGGACACCACTTGTACCAAATTCCCAAAGGAGGAGAACATCGCAATTAAAAATAAGATGTCTAAGCTGGAGTCGGATGTCAGTAAACATGCAGAAAAATTAGATTTAGCGGAAAGGAAAAATGAATACTTAAGCGCAAAAATTGATGATTTGACCGTGGCGTTAAACGAGAAGGTGGATAAATTAAAGCTAGATGTTGTGCCATGGATTGAGCTAGCTAAAATAACAGTAGATGATGATACATCAACAAAAAACTGCACTTCAGGAGATGAAATATTAAATATATTATCCAATGAAGTTTCTGCTAGGATTGGAAAACAGAAGCAGTTAATATTATTTAATCTTAATGAAAATGCTGACAGAATGATGTTGAGAAGTTAAATGATTTAATCAAAGATACGACTGAGGCCGAAATAACGAAATGTTACAGAGTTGGCAAGAAAACTGAATGACCAAGGCCGGTTGTGATAAAACTATCAAAGAGGCCGACAAACAAGCAAGTGGAAGATATCAATAAGAAGAAAGAAGAATGTAATAGCTTCCACAATATATTCATCTGCAGAGACAAGACCTTTCTCCAAAGGAAATTGTCAGCAGCGAAGAAGTTGAAGTAGAATTTAGATAATGGATCAAGTAATCCGGAAAAAGTTACTATAAAGGATGTGTCAGTAGATTCTAAAATCACAAAAGACGGAGAATCAGTAGATTCTAAAATCATAAAAAACGGAGTAGCACTAAAGAATGTGGTGGACAGCAGACAGCTACGCACTATAGCTACAATACCCAACCAACGAATTATAAGGAAACCAAAAAAGTTAAATCAGTAACTATCGGAAACTGTAAAGATGAGTTTTGTTGTACATATTCTTTATTTTATGCTAATTGTAGAAGTGTTAAGAATAAAACTTTTTTGCTGTGTGATTTTATAATAAGTAATAATTTTGACTTCATAATTTTAACTGAAACCTGGCTGAACAAAGACATTGAAAACTATGAATTTGACATTCCTCATTATTCTCTATTTAGGAAAGACAGATCCTTAAATATATGAGGTGGAGGAGTACTTATTTATAGTAAATCGATATTAAATGCGATAGTGTTACATACTAGTGAATATAATACTGTCATTGACTTTTTAACGATACAAATTGATGACATGATCTTAACTGCGGTTTACAGATCGCCGTATGCTAATACATATGGTGATCAAATGTTTACCAATTCTTTTCAATCTATTTTGGATTGCCATGGTAATATTGTTGTGGTAGGAGATTTTAATGGGCTGCATGACTGTGAAATAATCAATCTTTTTTCTAATTATGATCTTAAGCAGATTATAAAGGAACCAACTTGAGGTTCGAAATGCTTAGATCATGTATATTTAGAAGTTGAAGCGTTCAATTCACACAGTTATGATGGAGTAAATTACTCCAAAGAATTGGATCATAAACAAATCATTTTACAATGGAACCTTTCGAGTAGCAAAGCACAGAAACCTAATTTTGAAAGTGCGCACGTGCAATGTTCCAGAATCAACTGGAATCTTTTTAGAGAATTAAGCTTATGTATTGATTATGAATGTTTTTTTATTAAGAACAATGACGAATTTGTTTCTTCTGTTTCATCGCTATTATCTGATATGTTTAGGGCATCTACATTTACGGATGTTATAACCAAGAGATTAAATAAGAAGTTATGTAAGCTAAGAATCAAACGAGATAATATAATGAAATGTAGTCTTATCAATAGTATTAAAAAATGAGGTTAGAATTGATTGATAAAGAAATTAATTCATCACTGCTGATAATCCGTCAAAGATCAGAGAGAATTATTTTGGCCAAACTGAAGAGCAATCCTAGACTAGGATACAAACTACTCACAGACTACAGTAAATATAAGGAAAAATTAAAGCTTATATTACCTGTGGGTAAAACTGAGTATGAATTTCTCTGTGAATTGGATGAAGTATTTGGCAAATTGTTATGTAATCCACAGAACGAAAGCAATTTCATTGATCTACCCGATCCTTTGGGAAACCAGGATCTAGGACTTGTTATTGACATTGATGCATTGATAGAATTAATGTTAAAAATAAAATCAAAAAAAACAAAAAGATCACCTTGGTATATCGATTGATAACCTACTTCAATTACCTTTAAATTTTATGAATGCGCTCTGCAATTTTATAAATAGAATTTTTAAGGATGGGAAATTACCAATCGATATATTAACGATAGTAGCTAAACCATTGCCTAAAGTAATTAAGCCAAAGTGCGCCAGTGATTATAGATTAATCACTATTATCCCTTCCTTTTTGAAGAAAATAGAACGATTGATACTAGATCATTTAGAACGTATGTTGCCGGCTGATTTTGATATGTGTCAATACGGCTTTACAGAAGACAGGTCGAAAACTACTAATATTCTCTCTATGTGGAAACATGTAATTACATTAGATGAGAAAATGTTAGATGCAATAATTCTATTTATAGATATCTCAAAAGCTTTTGACTCTATATCTTTTGATGCTATTTTGAATGCGATTAATTTATTAAATATTGATCCGAATATTTTTAGATTACTTAGATACTATTTATATAATCGAAGAATGAGTATTCAAGTAAATGATTTGATTTCTAATTCGAAAATGGTAACAAGTGGAGTTCCACAGGGATCAAGTTTGAGGCCAATTTTATTTAAAAAATTGTATTTGCACATTTGGAAACTAAAATCCCTAACGGTCGAGTTTGCAAATTCACTGATGATTTAAAAATAATCTTTCCAATTGATCCAAAAAATGTCGAATTCTCCAAAAATAATGTGACACTAGATTTGTATGATTTAAGTAGATACTTGTTAACATTAGGGCTCAGAATAAACAGTAAAAAGACGAGAGCTTTAAAAATAGGTAACAGAACTGATTTCAATTATGTTTGCTGAGATAAGTGATGTTTTTTGAGATTCAACTTATGCAAGAAATTAAGGATTTAGGTATAACTATTCATTGTACGGCTTCTGCTGAGAGACATATTGAAAGGATAGTAGGCAGTGCCAAGAACAGATGGGCATTGATAAATAGAAATATTTTATCGAGTGAAATAAAATATAAAATGTTTATAATATGGATTAGACCGATATTAGAATATGCTGCCGCTACTTGGAATCATTTAACAAAGGGTTTGTCTAATAAGATAGATGCTGTACAGAGAAAAGTTGTGAAACAAATAAGTCCTATCTCCTGCACTATATATGCCACTAGATTACATTTTGTATCACTGCATCCTTTATGGTTTCGGAGGATGTGCTATTGCATAAAAGTTTTCCATTTGAACCAGTGGACTGGTGCTTATATGATCCAATAAGAAAGAGTCATGAAGTTGGAACTAGATCTGGTCATTTTGCAATATCTCCACCATTGGTGGGGAATATTGCGAGCAAGCTATTCTCTTTTTCAAAAATTTATAAAATTTACAATCAATTGCCAAAGGGGCTTAGAGAAACGCCTCCATCTAAAATGTCTCTTAAATTTTTATCTACCGAACTAGAAAAAGTGTTCAATCCTGCTGATATTTTTAATTTTGATTATGATAATACTTTCTCGTGGTTAAAAAAAAGACAGGATTAATTGTTTTTCAGCAGCATAACTTCTCGAGATTCTATCTTCAAGTTTTGTATTATTAAAACTGAAATGTTATGCATTATATCATCTTGTTAATCAACAATGCATACAATCAATTATTAGTCATGGTTCCCTATTCCTTCTTACAAAATGTTATACTCGAATTATACCTTAAATTTTCCTAATTTTGATGAAGAATCTATCACTCTTTACAGCTGAACTTTCTGATGCTGATAAATTGTACAGTACAACTAATTGCACATATATATGTGATGTGATATCTTTTTATATTGTACATTTTCTAATTTTATTATTTGATGGAACATGTGTGGTTTGAATCCAAATAAAGATATTCTATTCCATTCTATTCTATTCTTTAATGACAACAATATGAGCTTCAGCGTAGTTTGATAATTATTTACATTTTGTTGGGAGGTGGGGGCTTATTATTTTACTTGAGCCATATATTACTATGAAAACGATTCCATGCTCGTAAATTATTCCAAAATTAATAAGTATATCATCAGTATCCAAAGATGAGTTGGATTGGATGTGTACAAGATGACATTTTGCCACTTGAACCCCAGTACGTTGGAACTTTTGATTACTTAATCTCTTACGTACACATGACATTTTTCCAGCTCTACTTAATGGCCATTACGAGATGTAATTTATATTGAGCACTTTTATCAATGCTTTAACGCATATAATGCACATATGAGGAATTACTTTCGTCTTAATATTTAAGAACTTCGGTGATTGCGTGCCTCTTTTTAAATTTCATCCATTTTCATGAGTATTTTCAATGCCTTTTAAGTACTTCTACAATCTTGAATCAGTGGAGTGTTGCATGATCGATACATGTAGCAGAACAATCGTCCAATGCGATTGCTGACATGGATGTTCACATAGCTGCTGATATTGGAATGTGGGATGTCACATGTGGTATGCAAATGCAAATTGATAACCTTAATTTTTAATATATACCTAAAGGTGATCCTAATATCATGAAATACTAATTCAAGGAGACATTTTTTGCAAGGATAACATTAAAAGCTATAAAATAACACTTCATCAGGCAAAAGAAGCATCTAGAACTTTTGAAAACATAACGTTAGCCAGAGGTGGAATTATCTTTGAATGGTAATTAGAATTGATGTAAAAATAAGTGCGTCTTTGTTTTACAAAATCCTAGCTAACCATGAGAAATTAAATTTGGACAAGAACATCCAACAGAATATCATTTTATGCAAATATCAGCATTAGCAATTGAAAGGCAAGTAAATCATTATCAACAGTAATGATAAAACACAAACAGTAAGAGATATGTAAACAAGCGATAGTTATGTCATCAGAAATCAAACCACTTGGTCGATCAACGGCTAAATCACAAAAAAGAGTAATTCGAGCTTCCGAAACAGAAGAGCAACTAGACGTCAGATTATAAGCACTTCGAGTACGCAATAACCAGGAAGGATTGAATGAAACGACTGTGCAACGAGAATCAAGATTGGAAGTAAATCGAGTACGTAATGACCAAGTTCAATTAAATAAAACTGTCACGCAACGGAACGTCCGACTAGAACTCCATCGAAGATGCAATAATCAATTACTCTTGCATGAAAATACCGAGCAACGGGACTTCAGATTAGAAATACATCGAGTACAGAATAATCAATCTCGTTTGAATGAAACTGCCGAGCAACGGAAATCAAGATTAAAAGTTGATCGATTTTACACGGCTCTAGTCCGATCGAATAAGAGTGTCGTGCAAAGAAAATCAGGATTGGAAAATGTTCGAGAACAATATGCAGCAGTTCAATTAATGTAAATTTAAATTTCATTTTTCTATCAA